>CM070522.1:1290126-1589871 GCA_036346375.1 Guadua angustifolia
TCTGACAATACATTGTGCATAGATTTCAGTTTTTTGTTTTTAAAGTTTCTGGAGATATATATCTCATTAATAATTTATGAAACTTTTTTAAGCGGTTCCTTATGGCCGTATTAGTCTTATGTAAAATTTTTAGCTCGAAATATTTCATATTTAATTTTCTAAAAAATCTGACATTTGTATTTTCGGATTTTCAGCTTTTCTATTTTTGAATTTTTAAATCCATCAAATGCATTTATTATTTATTTATATTTTTACTATAGATAGGAACATCCTGTAAGAATATAATATAAAATTTCAGGTCGAATTAATTCAGGATTATGTTTATATAAATCTGAGAAGATTATTGTTGTTAGTCAATAATCATTAATTAGCTTTCATTTCATACTTAATTGCTTTTATATGACTTTTAAAATTTATAATTGAGTCACCAGAGGTTTCCTGAGGTTAAATAATTTTTTTTATTGTTACAAGCTTTTATTCTTTTCTTTATCTATTACTTGAGATTGTATAAAAAGGATTTCTCCATTAGAGTAATAATCAAGAAAATCCAGAAAAAGTCAATAAAATCTATGTAACACCCCGACGCCAAACACACCGTGAATGCTACCAAAAGATCCTAAATGACGCTTACAACACTCCGGAACCATACTGGTCCAGAGTGTCCCCAACAAGACTCAAGAAATAAAAACTTGACAAAGAAGTCCAATTGAACTAATAACTCAACGAGCGAGTCACTAACTCTTTTACCTCTACTAAAATATTGAAACCGACCTCGAAACCCTCTAAACCAGTTTAAAACTAAGTCACCGAAATTTACAAAATTTCGACATGACCTCTCTAGAAAGTAGGACATGCACTCAGTAAACAGAAAACATTTGCACTTATGATATCATTCTAGCAGGTCCTTAGTTAATCAATCACATCCAATAGAAAATAATAAATTTCACCACGATGAACCATACATTACAACCACATTAATTACATCCAGACTTAACGAATTTGTTAATTAAATTGTTGGAGACCGAAGTCGTGCACGTGTTACTACTCCCAACCCGACGAGCCAGCTTCAAAGTACCTAAAACAAAAGAACAGCAAGCGTGAGTCCAAGACTCAGCAAAGTGCAATCAAGTATGAAAAGTAATGAATTCGACTAGAATACAACTACTTCAAGACATAAAGTAACAGTTCCTTTAATTAACATCTGTAAATAAAGGAAGCGGTTTGCACTCCTATAAATCCAAACGTAAGAACACAATTACCTCATTATTTGATATAACCACTACTTAATTGAAATCATCCAGTAAACGAAGCAGTAATTAACCCCACTTACCACATCCGACTCGGAAACGTAACTAAACTTTACTCAAGCCTGAGTAATCATTTCTGGATGAGCCACGACCCACTCCTCAACCTGTTCTTTCCATTCTCATCAATCAACATTATCAATTGCAACACACAATGGAATGCAATGCTTTTATGCGTTCATGCTCAAAATACAACTTTTAAGCCTATACCGGTATAGGTGAGTGCACACCCGTTGGCGTGCACCCTCTCATTCCCAACCATCCCGTGACGGGGCCTACTCTTACTGACTCGCTCCCATCCGTAGATGGGACTACGAGGTAGGACTTTTGTACTCACTACGTGTGAGTACAGAGGCCCACATCAATATAGGTCGCCTCTTCTGTAATGAATGCACAAATGCAAGTGACATGGTTATAAGCACGACACAGACATGAATATAAACACGCAAATTATCGTTTACTCACTTTATCATTCACATCAACATAACCATACTCATTTGTACACTTCGTAAGGCATTGAAATATCTGAAATTGAATACTTACTTTCCAATTGCTAACACTTATCCATCCTCATCATCGTACTAAGAACAACTTATAGATATGCTATTAAACATAACCAAACTATTAGAATTTCCATAATTTTATCGCAAGCAAAGCATTTAACACTCTAATAATGCTCTAGGGGATGCACTTGCCTTTTATTGAAGACGGAGTGATGCGGGGTTGAGGTAACCCCCGAAGACCCACTACCTGAAAACAACAATCATAGGCAATTACTCGCATTTGAGACAACTCATTTCAACTTCGCTTAAAACACTCGATACAAATCCGAATTAAGCATTGAATTTACAGCAACAATTTAAATGGTAATAGCAAGTCGGTGTAGTATAATAAAACCTAAGAACCTTATGCTGCCAACCATAACTATTGCATTAAAACCTAGGATGGATTTGGGAAACTAAAAAAGAGATACATCCAAGTAAATAGGAATCCAAAAATTAATAGAAGTATGAAGATTTACAGGCACCACAACGTCTCAAGAACCCGCACTTGTGAAATTACACCACCTGCTGTTGCATATTCACACTTGGAAAGTACCTAATATAATTTGCAACCTAAGAAACAAAAAATAATACCAATTATTATCCTAAGCAAAAAAAGGAGTACAATA
The DNA here is from genome assembly GCA_036346375.1 of Guadua angustifolia. NCBI lineage: Eukaryota > Viridiplantae > Streptophyta > Magnoliopsida > Poales > Poaceae > Guadua > Guadua angustifolia. The sequence continues at coordinate 1,292,602 of CM070522.1, forward strand.
GTTACTGAAGATCAGATTATATATTCTCAATGAAAGTAGATACTTTCCCAACACAAAACCAATGAACAGGCAAACAAATAGCAACCACAGAATACTATCAAAACTCAATTTCCATCCTAACTCGTTTTTCATTGCCATCCATTCAAAATCATGACCACTAACCTCATTTTGAAAACAAACCACACAAAGTCTTTCCTATAATCCTATCCAATCCCTTCTCATAAATTCATGTGCAAAGGAATAGCAATTACCTAACAATCACCTAATCGCCCCAACAACTGCGCCTATCCCAATAGCAACCAATACATAACAACGAAAAAAAACATCACACCATGCAACCCCATTACTACCAATTTTTCCATCCAATTCACCATTTGTCACATGCAAGAATAGCTCCACCTAAAAGGTTTCCTACCAATTATACCGATGGTTGCGAAGACAACCTTCAGCCGCAATCCAATATCAATCAGAAAGCAGAGATTCTGCAGTCCAATAGAAATCAAGAAACACAAGATGCCGATACCAACTAATCAAGATAATATATATGCGTAATCACATTCAACCAACCTAAACCTTCTAGGCGTTTCATCAAACACCTAGCATGCACGCAATTAAACCCCCAAATTCCTAGGGTTTTACCTCAAAGAAAGTCCATGGAGGAAGAAGGGAGGTAGAGGAGCCGAGGCAAGGCTGTCTTGAGGGCTCACTGCCGGCCGGAGGGAGGCTCGTCAGACTCTGCTGCTTGCTTTGCCTTTAGGTTCTTCTAGTCGTTCTCTTCTTCTTGATTCTTTGGTACCGGTTGGGGAAGTGTAGCACGGCCAGGAGGGGGAAGGAGCAGGGAGGAAGTTGCTTGGCCAGAGAGGGCGCCTCCTTGAAGTCAGGCCGACGGCAGAGAGCAAGGCTGGTGATGCGTGGAAGGGAAGGAGGCAGCGATTCGGCAGGAGCTGGGCAACCACCGGCAGGATCGGTGCCGGCCAGGGAGAGGCTCAGGGCTGCACCCGGCCGGGAGGAGAGCAAGATGGCACGGTTGGGAGGAAGACTAGAGGCGCAGGAGTTAGCAAGACAGGAAAAGAAAAAGAAAAAAAAAGAAGACTGCCTCCAAGGTTTGTCAGCCACACATTTGAAGAAAGAGAGAGAGGTTAGGTGAGGGAGGGAAAAATCCTAAAAAAAAACCCTCCAAAACCAAAGTCCAACTTTTAACGATTAGCGCGAACCAAATAATTTAATTCTTGGCGCAAAATGACAATTGTCAGGATAGACAACTTGCCGCAAAACTATACGGCTCGGAGAAAACAACCACTCCGATAAGTTTTCACGGAAAAACCCAAAACCTTTAATAGAATTAATAATCATGATGACGGTTGAACCTTGAATCAAAAGGTGGAAAACAAATCATGCGAAAACCGTGCAAAGAAGATTTGCGGTATTACAATCTAGGAAATTCAGAAAATCATAAATAAATATAATTAAATGCTAATATTTAATTTATCATTACATTTTGAGTTTTGCATTGAGGAGAAAATGAAATCAATGCAATAAAAGAATTTCTCAAGAACCAAAATTCAAGAAGAATTTCACATTGGGTGGAATTTCAAGGTGAACTTATATTTCTAATTTATTTTCATATTTCATTTGAATTGATGTCTTATTTTGCAACTCATTCTTTCATTATAGTTGGATTTCAATATTTTGGGATAAAAATAATATTTTAATTCATTCTCTTAATTTTAGTTAAAAATTTTATTCAACTTCATTTTCTAATTTTTATTTTTATTTTTATTATTTAAAATTTTTGGGATGTTACACAGGTCCTCAATTTATGTCCCTTTTTAAGCGTAATATCCAAATCCTTAACCATATCATAAATGGCTCTCCCACTTAAAGGCCTTGGTGTTGAATTATTCTCATTCCTTTCATCGAATTGTTTCTTTATCTTGCAGTATGAGTGATTCCTTTGAAGGAATCTACAGTGATGCATGTACACGATTTTGTACGAGTGATTCAGCCACACATTCTCAGTATCATCTAAACAGTAAGTATAGGCTTTTTCTCCTTTTGTACTATAGTCTGATAGGTTAGAAAGGGCAAAATAATCATTTATGGTGGTGCAGAACAACAAACAATGCCAGTTCTCTCATCTGTACATATCACATACCTATACACTAGGAACCCATAGTATTTTTAGATCTTTCACCGATGGTGCTAGATAACCATCAATGTCATTCCCAGGTTGCCTCAGCCTTTGGATAAGTATGGATAGCAAAATGTACTTTCGCTTCACAGACAACCAAGGAGGAAGGTTGTAAATACAGAGATTCACAAGCCAATTTCTATGTCATGTAATATCCCAAAATTTGAGTTTTAGAATGTTTGAATTTGACAATGAACCATTTACATTTTTCTAGGTTAAATTAAGCTTAATTTGAAATTTATATTAATGAAACATTTTAATTTGACTAAACTATATATTAAGGAATTTTTGTTAGGCTCCAAGGAATTTTTCTATGTTTTTGAGATTTTTTCTGAATTTATTTGATGTTTTTTTGAATTTATTTGCTTTTATTTGAATTTATAGAATTTTCTTAATTTGAAAATTGGTTTTATTTTAAAAATTTCGCTCGTGCTAAATTTTCACCCAGCTCATTTGTGTGTCGCCCTGCTTTGCAGTTTCCCAGCCTAGCCACTCCACCCTGGCCTGCCCGCTTCTTGGACCAGTCGCTTGCTCGGCCTAGCCAGCCCGCATGCATGGGCTTCCACTGCCCGTGTAACCCTAGCCACCGCCGTGTTGGAACCGTGTCTGCGTTGCCCTCGGTGTCCACGCAATAATCACCTCCCGAGGCTATTTAAGCTGCCGCCAAGCCCTTGATTCGTGTTCCCCAGGACTCGCCGCATTTGCTACTCATCTGGCCATCGCACAAGGTGCCGCCGTCTTCTCTCGCGAGCTCATCGAAGGAACTCAAAGTCTGCCATCGCCATAGCCACCTTCCTCCGCTTTGATCTCCACCTCTGGTTGGTCTTTGTGTGACGCCATTTGCTTCTCCATGTTGCCTACGATGTCCTTTTCCAGATCCCCTTGTTAGTGCATTCGATCCAGCTACGATTCACCAAAGGCCACTTCGTCTTCACCAACGATAGTGAACTCAAGCTGTCGGAAGCCGAACAACTGGTCAAGCCATGTGGCCACCTACGTCTGCCCACGTGTCCGCTCGCTTAACTGCCACGTTGTGCCTCGTCAGCAAAACCGTCCTTGCAAGCACCGACATCAGCCCTATATTCTATTCTATAGACTCGGTCTACCATAGACCATTACCCTTTTGTGGGCCTAGTCTTTAGACTATGGGACCCACATGTCACCCAAATAAAGAATTTTTGATTTTATTTTAATTTTGGAAAAATAATTGTTCATGTCAGCAAGACATCATTAGTTGATTTTTCAATAGAAAAAATAAATCATAAAATTTGGTTTTTCTTTTTTCAGCCTTTTTCTTTGAATTCAATATTTTAAAGGCATGTTCTCTCTCATACAAACTCCGATTGAGGTGATTTAAGTTTATTATTTTTTCTAAAATCAAGCTCTTCATTCTAGAGCCATTTATTTTCAATTTTGAGTTCTTTTAGTCTCTATTTGTTTTATATTTGTATTCGTTGCTGTCTTTTTTGGTAGATGCTAATCTCGAGGGAGCGAACGAAGAATTTGAACATCAAGACTCTGCAATAGATCATTAAGGCAAGTCGTAACCTTTGATCATGTTGAACCTATATTTGAAAAAGTACTTTGTTTTATACAATTTCATGCTATTTGTTTATCAATGACTAATTGCTGGAATAGCTATATATCTTGTTGTCATTATGTCACCTTGAGTATTGTAATACCATGTATCTATTGTTAACCCTAGGTCGGGACATTATTAGTTGGATATTGTAATATCCCAAAAATTTAAAATTTAAAAATAAAATTAAAAATTAAAAATTAAATCGAATAAATTTTTTAACTAGAATCAATATTTTTATTTAAAACAATATCTTTTGTCATTATTCCTGCAATTTAATCTTACGAAAAGTATAAGTTATAATGATAAAACTTTTATTCCAAAATAAACCAAATATAAAAATAATTTTGAAGTGTGATATATAATTTTAATATTCATTTCCTAATTTTTTCTAAATGTTATTTGTTTTTCATTAAAAGAAAATTCATATATATATATATATATATTGAAATGGTAAAATGGTAAAAGTAAGAAGGTAAAAGTAAAATATCAACCAAATATCTGAAAAATAATACTAAAATAATGGAATACTCCATAACCCTAATCATGATATTAGAGATAATCTGAACATTTAAAATAAAAAGAAAAGTTATGATAATCATGGGATAATAAATCTGATCCAGATATTATTAGATTTTCTTGGAAATCTCTAGATCTCATCTTGAGCTGAGATTTTTACCATACTGACATAAGATAATTATCCATCTGTGGTGAAAATAACAAAAATTAAAAGTTATATTTAAAGCCTTTAAACATTCAAAAATAAAAAGTAAATAAATTTAGGAATTTCAATGTCATAATTTTTAGAAATTAAATGTCCAATATAAAATTCTAAAATTTTTACATAGAATGAAAATTGTGATTCTAAATCTTTATTAAAAGTTTCATAAAATATAGACCTAGTTTGGATCTTTAATTAAATAAAATATAGAAGCTAGAGAAAATAACAACATGCATTGTTAGAATTGTTTAAATTTTTATACAATGAATTGTAACATAATATTTCTACTAGATAGCAAAACTTATCTTCCGACCTCTATTAAATGTTTTATAAAATTTGAAGTCGGTTTGTTGGTTCAATCTTGCGGATCATCAAGTCCTGTCCAAAAATTTCTCCAAAACCTATCCTTTGGCTTACAAGTGGGCCCGGTGTTACAGCTGTCCACTGCCGACTATTCACTCCTTGCCATCTGTCCCCACCAATCAGTCGGTCTTCCTGTTTCTTCTGCTTTCTTCTCCCACACCCCTCTCTGCTCAGTCTCACGCATAGCCAGCACTGCATACCGCCTCTCTCCCTTGTCTCTTTTCCTGGTCAACATCGCAACTCCTTGCCCAAGGCTGTGCCACTGACTCACCACTGCCATGGATCTTCCTCAGCTAGATTGCCCAAGCTCGGCATTGAGAAAACGCCACCACCAACTCAGATAATCGACAAAGCCAATTGCGCCCAAATTCAGTATTCAAACCGCCTTTCCCCTCTATAAAAAAACCAACGCGGACACTCCTATCTTGCCATAGCAATTGCCTAGCAACTTCTCAACCCACAATTCTCCTTCTACGCAACCATCTTCCCTAATTCTAGCTTTCGCCCGAAAAAGGGAAAAACTTAAGCAAGCTCATTACAAAGGAACCCAAACCAAGTCATTCTTAGAACCTAATCCCCACCTTTACTCTGAACCTTTCAAAATTGGTTTGACTATAAAGTAACTTCCAATTCTTTAAAAGTGGTTTTTCTTTTTTCAGCCTTTTTCCTTGAATTTAATCTTTTAGAGGCTCGTTCTCTCCCATATAAATTCCGATTGAGCTGATTTAAATTTCTTATTTTTTCTAAAATCAAGCTCTACATTCCAGAGCCATTTATTTTCAATTTTGAATTTTTTTAGTCTCTATTTGTAATTTATTTGTATTTATTGTTGTCTTTTCCAGTAGACGCTAATCTTGAGGGAGCGAACGAAGAATTTGAACATCAAGACTCAACAATAGATCGGTAAGGCAAGTCATAACCTTTGATCATATTAAACCTATATTTGAAAAAGTACTTTGTTTTATACAATTTCTTGCTATTTATTTATAAATGATTAATTGTTGGAATAGCTATATACCTTGTTGTCATTATGTCACCTTGAGTATTGTAATACCATGTATCCATTGTTAACTCTAGGTTGGGACATTATTAGTTGGACATGATCATATTACCAACTGGGTTATTGTAACTATGCTTAGACATGCTTAGTTATACGATGAGATTCATATCACATGTGAATTTATGTTAATCGAGCAAGTGATTGTATAGTAAAGGGGATGCTGACAACACATTTGGGATATGAATATCTTGCTTGAGATAATTTAAGAACTTAATCTTGTGCGCCATTGAACTGGGTCTCACCATACAACTACATGTCTGATATGGGACAAACCTAGCTGATTAATTTACAATGTCTAACCTTGAGCACTGCCAATTAGTGGTGTGGGTTTCAGGATAGGCAAATAGATTCACAGGGCTCAATAGGGGGCCCTGAGGGGCTAAACCTTAGCAGGTAATACCGAGTTTAGACATAGCATTGTAAAGGTTTTATTGTGATCTCATTGCTGGCACACCAAAGGAAGTGTGTTAATCTAGAGGCAAAAGGAAATGATCATATCTTGTGGGTAAAACAGTACAACCTCTGCAGAGTGTAAAACTATTCGAATAGCCGTGTCCACGGTCATGGACATGCTCGAGAATTTTACATGAGGCATAGAGTATTTCATGAAATATTGAAAGGTGGAATTTTTGGGATGTGAATGGGGAGTTCACTGTTGTTTTGTTATATAAAGTTAATATTATTGAATTACATGGTTTGATAATTGTTTTAGATGGTGTAGGGTGATACCTGACCATTCTGTTCACATTGTATACCATTTATTTATCCGTTATTTATTATCTTTTGATAATTATGCTTTCAATTTATTTATGGTATTTAAATTCAAGCTATTGCTTTTTGCAAAAGAATCATATGAGACTATCCTTTGTCATACCCTGTACGAATATATTGTATCATTTTCCTGCGACTTGATAAGTACTTTTTATACTCACGGCTATACACCTTTGTTGATCGATTCTTTGAGGAAGGACAAGGGAATGTAGAATTCTATAAGGAGTACTATGAAAACTACATGGATTAGAAAGGCATTCCCTAGTTGATTTTCTGAGGCATGTCGAATGGTCCAAGTTATTTTATTTTTACTAAAATAATTTATTTGTTTCTTAAGCCCTTAAGGTATAGTGGTGTAAACTTTGACCATAAGATCTATTGCTTTATTTAATAATAATTTGCTACTTTTTAGTTAATTCATTGTTTGAAATGATATTTTATCTATGTTACTACTGTTTGCACTAGCGTGATCCTGAACTAGTGCAGTATACACAACGGATTTCGGATTTGTAAATCTGGGTCCTGACATGTCGACTGCTCATGTTATTGAAAGGATTCATTCCATCTGTACTTAATCCAAACCTTATATTCCTTAGTTCTGCAATGAATTCTGCAAACCTCATATTGATATTTCTCCACTAGGAAGAATGAGCAAGGTGTCTTAGCATTCCATCATATAAAATTTGACATAAAAAATTTTACATATATTTCTAAAAAAAAGCATTACAATTCATCATAAAAAATTTGGTGATAAATCCGGTTCAAAAACATGAATACCGGTCGAATTTGTGATCATGTCGGTCCAAAAAAACCCAAATATTTGATGAAATTGATCAAAACCTCGCCAAAAAAATCCTGAAATTACTGTATCATTTGAAAATTTTCAAATCTTTTTTATACTGCCAATATTTGGAATCTTGACTTCCGTTGAAATCCGAAATTTTGATCAAGATTTCTGAAATCTTAGCAAGATATTGAACCATGGGATGGAGCGACAAGTTGATGCAATGTGATTAAGGCAGTCATTATCTACTAGTAGTAGCTAGCTTGGATCCCGTCAAGTGTTTGGTGGAATGGCAGACACATTAATAAACTAACTAATTCATCAATAGTAAGCACCTCGGACGTACAATAGTTTGATGTGATTAAGGCAGTCATTAACAGGTTATCTCTTGCATATAAGAGACAACTACAAGTTCTCTTTTTTTTTATATATCTTCTCTCTCCCCTATATAGAATTTTGCTAATATGATACAGTTAAGAGATAGCTATGGCATTATTGTAGATACCTTTAGTGAGTTTGATACAAGAGTAGATGCTCCAGTATGTAGGTACCAACTTGTACACTAGACTATACAGCAGTACAACGTAAGTACTCCAGCTGTAGCTAGCTAGTTAGCGAGTAATTTATGGTTGCTACGCACTCTCTCCGTTTTTAGTTAGATGTCATTCTAGTTTTTAAATTTTATTTCTAAATACATATTATTTTACAATTCTGAGATATTTTTTCAACTTTTTAGCTTTATATATACCTTCTCTTTTAGTTATTTCTAATATCATTAACCACTATACACTAGATTAAGACACATAATCTAATAATATAATGAAAAAAGGTAATATAGTTTTTTATAGATGTATCTTAATAGAAGTATAAGAATCTAAAATAACATCTATTCAGAGGGAGTACATCGATTCTCCAAATATAGTGTACTCCAGTACGTCTTTTTTAAAAAACTACGTAATCAAGTATAGATTATTAATCTAAGGGATTTATGCGGTATGCACGCGGATAGAGAGTATATACGACAAACTTGTGGCGGCTGTGGGTCAGCACCTATTTGTAATTGCTCATTAGTAGTAGTTAACTAGCTAGTTGCTTGCTGTTGCATATGCATGCACGACACTGACTAAACATATATATTTCCAAATTTAGAACACAAGGACTCTAGATATGTACTCCTTTTAGTGTACAAAAATTTATCGGTTTAGGATATGTACAGTTAAAATTTCAAAATTTTAACTATTTATATCTTTTTAAATATTTAGATTGGATGCATGAAAATCATATATGTAGATTCATTTTGAAACGTACTTTCATAATGTTATAATTTTATTAATTTTTTAAATATATTACAATAGAAATTAGTGGTCAAAGTTGAGTTTTGAGGATCGTGTCAATGTCCAAAATAACAACTATTTGTGACCAGAGAGCGAGTTGCAATGAGCAGCATCCAAATAATGCACTCGGACTAGTAGCAGCTGATTCCAACACATGTATGCTAGCTGAGTCAAAAATCAAAACTGAGGAGGGCATGTACAAAGCCATTTAATATGGCGTCTCTTAGTGATGAGGTGGACATGCTTCGCTGATATGGCAGGAGAAAAAATGCAAAAAATGCTAGAGTCGACTCTTGGTGAAGAGACGACTCTTCACAGGCTCCTAGGCAGAATTAGAGAGGAGCAGTATTAAATAGCATGTTGGCTCTTGTGCATGTCCTTTGTACATGCTTATCTTTTTTGCTTAGAAGAATATGCTAAGAGACACTTTTGACTCTTCATTGTACATGTCCTTATCGAATTTTCTTTTGATACGAAAATTAAAGGAAGCTGATTGATTTATGCAGTCAATTAATTAATCTCCTCATGTGTACATACACTGCATGCACGCGCAATTCGCCGTTCGGCGGCCTGTGTAAAAAAGTTGTATCAACGCTGCGTGTACAAGCTAGTAAACGAGAAAAATTATTGGGAATTGGGAATTTCCTCTGAGCAAATGCTTTCGATCCACAGCATCTATTATACATGACTTGTACATATTAAGGTGCTTCCATAAATTACTTGATTTGTGATATAAAACGAGTCATGCATATGCGTACCTAGATAAAGTGATCTTTTGGCCCATATATTGTAACCACAAGTTTCTAATGACATATAGGAGTACAACAGCAGCAGCTGCGCTGCATGCTGCTGCTTCTCATATTTGCAAACTCGTTCGTCCATGTATATACGATCTTAATTTTACCAGTCTCCGAACTTCACAAGCCCATCCATCTCGCAAGTGCCCAAGTCCAACGGCGCATACGCAGTCACGTCAAATAGCTCATGCTGGTTCACCTCTACGGTTAAGTCTGGCATGTCGAGAAGCACAGTTTCTAGGGATGTTTGATGATCGTCAGCAACTGAACAGGTCACCGAGATGATGCCCTGGCTGTCGCTGTGTGCAAGGTCGGCACTGCTGCTCTGGGTGGCTGCTGCTTCGACGACATCCAGGGCTGAATCATCACAGTCGATATTGCCCTTGCAGGTGTGTTGGCCGTAGTAGATGACTGCGTACATCACGGGATGATCAGCGCCACTAGAGCTGTCATCTTGTTGCTGCACCGTCTTGGTTGCCTTGCAGTTCTCTTCTTTTTTGTAGGTGCAACTATAGTAGCTCCTGCTTGATTGAATTGAGATCAGTGAATTTGCATTTGTTTGACAAACTGAGAGAGGACATTCAACTATATGTGCATATATATGTAGTTATGTTGTGTACCTCGGGTGTTTTGCGTTGTTGATGTGCTTCTGCCCATATTTCCTCCATTGGTGACCATCGTAGTGCGGAACAGGAGTTTCAAGTGTCACGCAGTCACTAAATCTCCTGCCCATATAATCGGTTGCGCATAAAATCATTAAAATTTGAAGCTAATTTATATGCGGAAAATTAAGCTAGCAAAGATTGCCAGCATGTATTGGAAGAGTAGCAGGCTACAAGAATGTATTGAAATTAAGCTAGCAAAGCTTAACGCAGATGAATTAATTTTACTCAATCCGACATTATATGATTGGCTATATACCCACCTTCTCTTGTGCTGACGATTGGGCTTGGCATTCTCCTCCTTGTTGCAGTCGTCAGAAATCTGCTTGCTGACTCTCTTTTTGTCATCCACCGGTAGTACATCATCAGCTCGATCAGCATCGAACTGATGAAGCTTTAGGTCAGCTATTGCCTTTCTGGAGCAATCCAGTATGCTCTCGAACATCTGGTCTACGACCTCGGAACGTTCGTCCGCCTGCAGCGCCGGAAGAACGATGGCTCGCAGCTGCGTGACCAGAGACTGCCCTCTGGCAATCTCCTTCAACGCCGACCGGTGGTCGCAAACAATTGTGGATGGGTGATCAGAAACTAAAGATTGGGAAAGAAGATACCTCCTATTGTTGTTGTTGTTGGGCTTCATCTCTTCGATTCCTTACGCCTCCAATTAGCTGCTTGCTAGCAGCTAGCTCTTGTAATCAAGCTAGCTGGCTAGTTTGCTTAACTAAATTGCAGGTTCGTTCGATTCGTAGCAGTCGTGGAGAAGAAAGCTAATTTTATGGCTATGGCAGTATGCTGGTTACTCCTAAGTATACTAGATTGTTGTCCTAATTTGTGTACTTACATATGGGAAGGGAAGGGGATTTAATGGCATATGGTACTGCATGTGGGCCCTAGCTACCAACTTACATTAATAGCACCCTAATACTCCCTCCAGTCATAAATAGTTGTCATTTTAAATGTTTGTATAGTCAAACTTTTAAAACTTTGGCTGTCACTATCTTTTTAAATATTTAAATTAGATACATGAAAATTATATACGTAGATTTGCCTTGAAAGGTATTTTTATAATATTATAATTTTATTGGATTTTATAAATATATTATAACATAAATTAGTGGTCAAATATATGTTTCGAAGATTGCTGATATCCAAAACGACAACTATTTGTGACCGGAGAGAGTACATAAAATGAGCAAATTAGTTTAAGCATGCTGCAGTAAGCGTAAATTAAATTAGTTAACCTGGCACATGCATAAACGGCTTAATTATATTCAAGGGCTAACCATGACTCCAATTAAACTAGTGTGGTCAGTAAACCATCGTGTTTTCGGTTCTCACCTGAACATCACTGTTCGGTTTCAGACTTATTGTCAGCTACTACTACTGGAAAACGATAATTGGGCACACACATATTTACAGGGATATTGATAGGGTTAGTGAGAGTCTTGGAGCACGAGGAGGTGAGACATCCAACTTTTCCTGCCGTGCCGGGGACTTTAACTTGGACCAGCTAGCAGACACTTTTCTCAAGAGGGAGCGAATACAGGAAGAATATAATTCGCAACCTGATTATATATACCAACTTGGGCCTCATGATAACTACCACATTTTTGGATATCAATTATATATATAGAACCCAATGTGGCTAGTACGCATGTAATGAACTAGCTAGGAATTTCATCAACTAAACAAATGAATCACTTCCATTATATCGATCGTCGTCCAAAGAGGTGCATGGACTTGGACTAGTCTCCTTAGTAGCTTCTTCCTAACGATTAGATGCATGCGAATTCTTTTTTTAGGCCTTTGCCAGATAAGACTACGAGCCAGATTAATTGCTCTGTGCCATTGTACGTTGTGGAAGCAATTCATCATGTTTCTGAAGAAATCAGTCAACGAGTAACTCAACGTTGGATATAAGTCATGTGCGAGTTGGAGTGTATTAGGATATGATTCAGAGTTAAAGAAAAATTAGATATGGAGTTTGACTGTAATACTGTTGAGATTGACGCTATAAATAAAAGATGTAGGGATCTTATGAAACAAACACGAATAGATTCAAACATAGTATTAGAGCCAATCCATCAAAAACCCTAACCTAGGAGAAAAAACTCACCTTGATCCGCTGGCCGCTGCCGTCCCATCGTGCAACAGCCCAAAATTTAATAAAATGAGAAATATAAAATCAAAAGCATTCATGTGATTTATTTCTGCATTTTATGGTTTTTCTCGAATTATTATAATTTATTTTGGTTTTACTATTAAAAAGAAATTCAAATAAGTAATATGGTAAAATGGTAAAAGTAAATTGGTGAAACCCTAAATCAATAAAATATGTAAAAATCCTAAATAAATGCTAGAGCCATCCAGAACCTTGATTATGAAATTTTTTGTGAGCTGAACCATTAAAATATAATAAAAGTAAAGTGTAATCATTAGAGAATATATCAACCCAGAACTTGTTAGATTTTTACAGAAATATCCACAGATTTACCTGAGCCAAAATATTTACCATACCGACATCATGACATTATATACCTCTGGTAAAAATATAAAAATTAAAACTTAAATGTGAAGCTTTTAGAAATTCAAAAATAGAAAACAAATAAAGCTGAAAATAGAAATGTTAGAATTTTAGAATTTAAATATAAAAAATAAAATTTTTAAAATTTTAAATAAGATGAAAAATACTATTTAAGATATTCAAAAATATTTATAAAATATTAATGAAAATTTGTTCTTCAATTAAATATAAAACAGAATAGACAGAAATTTAAATGTTACATTGTCAAAATTTTAATAAAATTTATACCAATATGTTTTACTTGAAAATTTTACTGGATGGTTATATTTACCTTGCCAACTTAGGTCAAAATGTTCAAAAATAATTAACTTGATCTATTACCTGTAATCATTTTGGCAACTAGGTCTGTCCAGAAGCTGTAATGGTCGGCTCAATACTGTAAGACTTACATGTGGGCCCCTTGCTACAGCTATCCCCTGTCGACCTATTTCCACTACCAAAATCTCCCCACCTGTCAGCCAGCTCAGCTGAATTCCCGTTCCTTCTTCCTCCTCCGTTCTTCTCTCTACATTCCCATCCGCGTGAAGGATCGATAGCACCGCCTTATTTGTTGTCACATCTCGCCACAACTCGCTTCCCAAGGTTTCGAACCGCCTTACTACCCTACTTAAGCCAGGTCAGGTCTTCAGAGTCTCATCCAAACAGTGGCGTAGCCAGGATTTTAGTTTTGATTGTACCAACTTTCAAAAAAAAAAATAACTTACATGCCAACATATAAATATAGAATGTATCAAAAGCAATTAAACAAAATACGAAGATAATAATAAGGCCACGAATACGAAGATTCATAGTCGATTCCTAAGACCCTCTCTTTAGATTAATTTATTTGATTTATCTACTTATACCTAGAGAGTAGCTATCAGGATCTTTATATAGTTTTAACAAAATGGTAATAATTATTGATGTGGCACGGGTAATTTGAGATTGGGTTTAGTGATATACCTTTGACTCCTTGGTGCGTGGCGGCCACTATCCCTACTGTAAAAATGGTTCAATCAATCAATACAAAATCACTTTCATGGAATATATGTGTGTGCCCAGTGCCCACTCGCAAACGGCAAACCGCCCGAGCCTTTGACTCCTCGGTGTGTGGCGGCCGGTAACAGGGCAGCCGGCGGCGGGCCAGGCGCAGCAGGGCCGTGGTAGCTGGAACGGCGGAACGCCAGAACCCGAAGCAAGCAACTCGCACGAGTCAGGAGTGGCGGTGGACGGCTATGCGAGATGCCGAGACGTGATTTCTGTTGCGTCAGCTATTGAGCTAATCTAATCAGGGTGGGGTAATGGGCTGGCAAAAAATTGGTTGGGCCACAGCCCAACGGTGACAACCGCTGGCTCCGCCCATGCATCCAAAAGCCTCGGCCGCACTTCATCTTCTCCAAATCCGGTGAAAACAGTGAAAAGAAAAAAAATCCAATAGAGCTCTACATTGAACCACCACTCGAATCATCTGACCTAAAGCTTCCTCATAACACCTAGCACCCATCCCCAACCTTACTTGAGACCCTTCTTCCCTAGCAAGCCGCTACATCGAGTTCTTCCATCCGTCGCTGCACTCACATGGTGAGACCCCTCAACTGCATACTTTTCTTTTCAATTAAGAGATAAAATAGAATCATGGTAGCACGGTGTTGCCTTTAGGGGTGATAATGCGTAGCGAAGTCCCCTCGCCAGGCTTCTCTGCCAGCCGACCATGGTCGCCACCGCGGGAGCTCGGTGGCACACCGTTTTTCTTCACCACCGGTTGCTCTTAAACCATTCCCTAGATGCACATCGGTGCCCTAGAGCTCGCCGTGGTACCGATTCAGGCTCTCCGGCCATGGTTCGCCACCAGGGAGCCAGATAATGATATCCTCTGTTCTGTGACACTGTTAGGCAGGTCCTCCTTGTCAGCCTCCCACATCGCGGAAGTCCCTGGCATCGCGGGCCCACCAAGAGTCGCCGTTTCCCCATCTGCCTCAAGGGATAAAGTTAGTGAGCCGTTCAAGACACGATCGCCCACTTCCAAGTGGGCCCAACATGTCAGCACAATAGCTCCTATGCAAGGCCAAAAACGGAAAGGGTATTCTGATCCCAAAAGCGCACTTTCCTTTTTCGAAAATATTTCTAATTTTTCAGTATTTTATTAAACCTAGCATATTCAAACAATCATATCTTTTGCATTTCAACTCCAAATAAGATAAAATAAATTTCTAAATTCATATAAATCTATGTAGATTCAGACTATTCAAAAATATTTTGAAATTGAACTCTGTTTAAATCTATAAATTTGAATTTAAAAAAGGTTAAAAATAAGCCACACATAAAACTTATGTAAATGAACTCCAAATTGAATAAAATAAATTTTGTTAGACTCCTTAATCCCCTATGAACCTGAATATGCAAAAACATGTTGGGTTCATTATAGGAAATATTTAAGTTTGCCCTATAGATAGTAATAATCTAATATTAAATCCTATGGCCTTAATTTCTTAAAATTTTAAAAACTATGAATATAAGATATATAATTTTAGCTGTGTTGAGTTTTGAAGAATAAAGAAAATACTTCAAAGACAAGTTGTATCATTACTTTACCAACAATTGTTAACATATATACATATATATGTATATACATGAATATAATCAATTGTAGTAAACACATAAAACCAAACATAACCTTAAAATCCTACCTGTTTTACGCAGTTGTTTCATTTGTGTCGGGGATTGGATAATTTCCATAAAGACCATTATATCCCGACAGCCGGTTTTCGGCTGACCATGCATGCCCTTGGATGGTGTCCCCAAGGAGGATCCTCGGATGGACCAACTGGTGGGTCCGCCCCGACCATACTTAAGCTCGTCTCCGAGCGTGTGCCATAATTCCCCGAGCATGCTTGCTCGGATGAGCGCAACGGTCGGTCAGAGTTGAGTGAAAATCCTGAGCATGTCCAACAGGTCGTGCTCGGTCCATAAAGATGATGTGGCGATAATTACGCTGCGATTTAAGACCATTATGCCACGATCTGAGTCCATCGTGTCCACGACATGACGTGGCGAGAATCAAGGATGCAGTTGCAGCCCCAGTTAATGTAGTTGTCGGGGATTGGATAATTTCCGTAAAGACCATTGTACCCCGACAGCCAATCTTCGACCGACCATACTTGCCCGTGGATGGTATCCCCAAGGAAGACCCTCAAACAGACCAGCTGATGGGTCTGCCCCGACCACGACCAAGCTCATCTCCAAGCACGCCTGCTCGGGGGAATGCGACTATCGGCCACAGCCGAAGGAAGATCCCGGGCATGATCGACAGATTGTGCTTGGCTCATGAAGACGACGTGGCATTAATCATGCTGCAGCTCAAGGACAGTACGGTCATGATCTGAGCCCATTACACCCACGTCACAGCATGGCGGAAAGCAAGGGAGTCTGTTACGGCCACGTCTAGGCACAGTAGTGGCATATCATTCGGTTATAAATGATGTAAGACTGTAATCGCCTATAAATACCCTGTTGTAAGAAGGAAAAAGGGGACGAACTCCCGTAGAAACACACACAACATATTCGCGCAAGTGTCTTGTAAACATTCAAGCAGTAGTAAAGCCATTGGACGTAGGGTTGTTATCTCCATCATGAGAGGCCTGAACCAGGATAAAATCTCTTGTCTATTGTCCCTTTGTGCATCCATCCCATCCGTTCCTAGCTCGGCGGCATCCTCGAACGCCAAACCCTTCGCGAAAAAGGGGCCCTGGTTGATCCCTCATTCAACAAGTAAGCTCGGCGAGGGATCCGCTTCCCAAACGTCGACAGCTGGCGCCGTCCATGGGGATCGACTGAGTCCTTTCACAGGGAATCCCTGAAGATGCCGAATTCTCAGGATGGTCAAGACCTTTGCGTCTTCGATGACGTTGAGGATGATGACATGTACTACGCCGATGAAGACGTAGCTGGTGTGGCTGACCCAGAAGGTTACACTAAGTCCGGGAGTTCTTCCCCGGCTGCTGCAGCGTGAGAGCATTTCCTCCGCTCGCAGTGTGATTCCCTCACTGATGGGGAGGAATATGATGGTTTCTATGATGGTCTGGATATTCCTGATCATTCTGAGCCCGATCATGAGACTGCGTCGCGTGGAGACACCATGATGTCACCTTCACGGTCCCAGCACTCCCGCGACGTCAACATGGCGGGAGGAGAAGAAGATCTCAAGGTCGAATCCTCAGGGGTTGCCCATCATCATCGCTACGAAGTAGCCAAGAATCATCTGGAGGCGTCCTTGAACAAAACCCTGGCAAGCATCCGTCGCCAAGCCCGTGAAAAGACGGGCGCTAGGGCCGAAGACTCGGCTCGCGGGAATTCTCATGAGCGCCATTCTCCGGAGCGTGTGCGTAACCGTCGGCCAAGATCACCCCCTCCCGCTCCCTAGAATGTCGAGCGGTTGCGGGCCATGGCGACGATCGTGCACAACCTTCAGAATTTTCCCAGTCAGGCGGACCTGGAGGCCATGGGCGTGGTCATGGCTGAGAATCTAGAAAAATTCACCGCCGACATGAGGCCTTCAGGGTCCCCTAGCGGTAAGGAAGCCCGAAGTGTTTCCCGGGACAATAAGCATCATTCCTCTATTCGCTCCCATCGCGGTGACTCCTGGTGCCCTGCTCGGGAAGGCTGCAGGAAGCATGATCGGTACCACGAGGACGTTCGGAGCGATTCCCGGATGACCTCGCGAGTGCCGAGCTTTCTCAGCATCCCTCCGCAACGTCTCGTGGCTGAGCAAGCTCAAGCCCGGTCACATCGAAAGATTTAACGGGACCCAAAATCTAGATGAGTTCCTCTCAATCTACTCCACTGCAATTCTGGCAGCTAGAGGGGATGAGGGAGTTATGGCCAACTTCCTCCCCACGATCTTGGACGGAGCCGCTGGGATGTGGCTCTTCAATCAAAAGGAGGGGTCGATCCGCTCGTGGAGGCAACTTAGTGAGGCCCTCCAGGCGAACTTCCAGAGCTGCTATACTCGCCTGGGCAAGGCGCGTGACCTCGAGTGCATGGTCTAGACCGAAGAAGAACCCTTGAGGCACTTCGTCCAGAGGTTCATCAAGGTAAGAAATTCAATTCTGAGCATTTTGGACGAAGCAATTGTCTGCGCTTTCAAGTTTGGTGTTCGAGACATTCGCTTCATGCGAGACCTGGAGATCCATCTAGATCTGACGGCCAACGAGCTGTTTCGTATGGCCGACCGTTATGCGAACGCCGACGAGCAGGAAGCAATCAGGCTCCGTGGAGAAGAAGATTAAGAAGAAGAAGAGGTCATCCGCACCCGGCGTGGTGGCGGCCATCGAGCATCATCCGCCGCGGGCTCCACCACCTCAGTAGCTCGGGAGGGGAAGGAGCCAACCAACTCAGCAGTGCAACGACCAAGGTCACAACGACCAAGTTCGCGACGTCCAAGATCACCGTAGCTGAGGTGTGCTTTCAAACGATCGCTTTTGTCCACTTCATCAGGCAAACGAGTACAACCTTCGCAACTGTCGAACCTGGGCACTCCTCCTGGAGAAGTTCTACAATGGCAAAGGCCCTATGCCCACACTCCCAGGAAAAGGGGAAAGCAGCAATGGCAAGGGCAAGGGCCCGCAGACGAAGGCGATGAAGACATGGAGTACCAAGAACCCTACAATCATGTAGCAGTCATATTCAGAGACTCTTCGGCATACAGGTCTCGCAGGGATCTGAAGGAGGTAGCACGGGAAGTACACCATTGTCGGTGTACTTTGCACCGGGGTACCCTCTCCGCTGTAGAAGTAATAGGCCCAAGAAGTGGCTCGCCCATTTAGCGTCTGGCGGCGGGGCCGGGCGAAGCACGCCTTCGCCGGCGGAGAGCTCACGTGGCCTCTCGGCGAAAGCAACTGGCGATCACGCTCGCTTGTCGGGCGAAGCGACCAGCGTGGCGTCTCAAGGCAATGGGCGAAGACGCTCGCCGCCGGGCGAAGCGACTACGGGTTTCGGCGGCAACTGGCGATCACGCCGCCTCATTGGCGAAGCGACCAGCGTGGCATCTCGGCGGCAGCCGGGCGAAAGCACGCCTACCGCCGGTGAGGAGTCCGCGTGGCCGGGCGAGCGAGCAGCGATCACGCCGCTTTCGCCGGGCGGTTCGCATGGCGGCTCGATGAGTGGGCGGGCGTTCGCCCCTTGTCGTGCCATGAAGGCAACTAAAGGAATAAGAGGGAGGCTTCGCCGAAAGTTTCTCCCTCGCACCTTGTGTCGTGGTCTTAATTACGGCGACTCTCTCATCGACACGACGACGGCTCATCCTCTAACGCCTACCAAACCCGCCGCAGGGCATCGTGTCCCGGCGACCGGCGAGGCCACTCACCGACATTAAATGAGGTTCAAGGACAAGGCCACGAGGCGTGCTTAATAAATGAGTCGGGGTCGACGTGGAGGCCGGAATGATGGATGCAATTAATGTGTTGTAGATAAGCATAGCGTCACCGCCCCCCGCCTGTGCCGCCTCGCCTATATAAGGGCGCTTTGGTGCATGAAGAAGGGGGCCGGTCGGCTAGAGTAGAGAGCATAGAGAAGCAAACATAGGAGGAAAACCCTTGTAAACACTTCCCCATTTTCTCAACAAAAAACAAGCATGACGTAGGGCTATTACCCACACCGGGGGCCTGAACTTGTGTCCATCAGTTTGCTGATTCCCGGAATCCATCGTCGAGAGACATTAGGGTTTCCAGCCACGAAGATGCCCTCTACCGAACCATATTTTCCGTCCAGGGAGTAGTCACTCCGTTAGCGGAATCTTGTCAGGTGAAATACGCCGACAACCACGTCGCTCAAGGCAAGCCCCCCGTGCAACAGCTCAGGTGGTCCGAGCTGTCCATTACTTTTTCCAAGGATGATTGTCCCCTTGGAATGACCAAGCCTCAGAAGCTTCCCTTGGTCATGAATCTGACCATCAGCAACGCTACGGTGGGGCGAGTCCTCATTGACGGCGGGAGTTCCTTGGACCCCCTATCCGCCAGGGTCCTGGATGAGATGCAAGTCCCTCGGTCCAAGATTAAGAGCGTGGCGGTCCCATTCTTTGGGATCATTACGGCACCTCGGTCAAGCCTCTTGGCCAGATCGTCTTGCTCGTCACGTTCAGGAGTCCGAGCAACTTTCGAACGAAAATGATCACCTTTGAAGGGGTCGACTTCGAGTCGGCCTACAACGCCATCCTCAGCAGGCCAGCTCTCTCCAAGTTCATGGCCACTATGCATCATGCGTACCAGTGCCTGAAGGTTCCTGGGGCAAAGGGCGTAATTACAATAAGGGGGAACAAATGGCGGCCTTGAATTGCGATGAAAAGTCACTTGACATGGTCGGATAGCTACCTCAGCGCGGTCCCGACCAAGAGCCAAAGAATTCCCGGTCGAAAGTTGCCCTCCAGCCTGGAGGAGAAACTAATGCGGTCCCGCTGAGCAGCGTGGATCCGGCTAAGGTCTTACATTTGGGATCTTCCTTAAATCCCAAATAGGAACTCGAGCTCATTACCTTCCTCCGGAAGAACGTAGACGTGTTCGCTTGGCAGCCGTTCGACATACCCAGAGTGCCAAGGGAAGTAATCGAGCACAGGCTAGCTGTTCGGCCTGATAAGAAGCCTGTGCGACAGAAACTCAGGCGTTTTTCCCCAGAGAAACAAGCAATCATCCAGGATGAACTCGACAAGCTCCTCAAGGCCGGCTTCGTTCAAGAAGTCAAGCATTCGGAATGGCTGGCGAACCCGGTCATCGTCAAGAAGAAAGGCAGCAAGTGGTGCATGTGTGTCGACCACAACGGCTTGAACGCCACTTGCCCCAAAGATAACTTCCCGTTGCCGCGCATAGACCAGCTGGTCGACGCGATAGCGGAGTCCCAGGTGATGAGCTTTCTGGATGCCTACTCGGGCTACAACCAGATCAGCATTTCCCCTGAAGATGAAGAGAAGACTTCCTTCATCCCGTTCAGCACGTCCTGCTACACGACCATGTCTTTCGGTCTAAGAAACGCTGGAGCAAACTTCCAGCGCTTGATGCAGAAAACCTTCCCAGATCAAATAGGTCGAAATCTGGAGGTCTATGTGGACGACATCGTGGTCAAAAGTAAGATCGCCTCGGGTCATGTGTCCGACCTTGAGGAAACCTTTTGTAACCTCAACAGACATCAAATAATACTTAATCCTAAAAAGTGTCTTTGGGGTAAGGGCGGGCAAAGTGTTCAGCTACATGATCGGTCCACAAGGCATCGAGGCAAACCCGGAAAAGATTGAAGCCATCGAAAGAATGCGGCCCCCCAGTTGCGTAAAGGAGGTCCAAGATTTGACCGGACATATGGTAGCTCTGAATCGCTTCATTTCCCGGTTAGGTGAGCGTGGGCTGCCCTTCTTCAAGGTGCTCCGTAGGCACGGTGGTTTCACATGGACGGAAGAGGCAAACCGCTCCTTCAAGGAGCTAAAACAATACCTGTCCAGCCCACCTATCTTAACCATGCCAAGGTTGGGGGAAGCACTTCTGCTATATCTAGCAGCGACCCCGCAGGCCGTGAGCGTGGTGTTAATGGTCGAATGAGATGGGGCGCAGCGACCAATTTACTATGTCAGCGAGGTCTTGCACGGACCAAAGGAGCGACCCTAAGGTCCAAAAGCTCTTGTACTCGCTGCTCATGGCCTCAAGAAAGCTGCGCCACTATTTTCAAGCCCATAAGGTCATAGTTCCGACCAACTTTCCACTTAGCGAGATCCTAAGAAATCAAGACGCTGGTGTTCGAATAGCAAAATGGGCTATGGAGCTCGCCGAGTTCGACATCCACTTGTCAGCCCGCACGGTGATAAAATCCCAGATCCTGGCAGATTTTGTAGTGGAATGGACGAACCCAGTGCCACCCACTACCGAGCCCGATGCATCCGAGAAAGGTCATTGGGCCATGTACTTTGACGGGTCGCAAGCCTACGAGCGCTCAGGGGCTGGGGTCGTGCTGGTATCCCCCCAGGGAGATCAGCTCCAGTACGTCATTCAATTACACTTCGCCGCAACCAATAACGCGGCGGAGTATGAAGGCCTCTTAGCCGGGCTACGAGCATGCAAAGCGCTCGGAGTTCAGCGACTAACTGTAAGAGGCGATTCACAGTTAGTCGTCAACCAAGTTAATAAGGAGTATCAGTATTTCGATAACTCAATGGCGCTTTACTTGGTTGAAGTAAGGAAAATGGAGAGGTACTTTAGAAATTTCGAAATACTCTACATCCCCAGGAAGGACAATTCCCTGGCCGACCACCTTTCAAAGGTCGGTTCCTCCCAAATGCCCGCCCCGGCGGGGGTGCTCGTCGAGTACTTATACAAGCCCTCCATTCCCTCTGTAGAGGAGGCACCGGAGATGTGCAGTAGCATCTCCCTCCTCGAGTATGGTGCAAATTGGATGACGCCATTCGTCCAGTATCTTGCCCATGGAACACTGTCCGAGGAAGAAGTTGAGCATTCCTGGCTTATAAGGCGATCCTCTCCATACAAGTTGATCGAGGGTGCCTTATACCGCAAAGGAGCACTAGGAGTCCTCTCCAAGTGCGTATCTCAAGAAGAGGGCAAATTCCTTCTTAGAGATATCCATGAGGGGGTGTGCGGAGTTCACTCGTCTTTCAGGACGCTCGTGAGCAAAGCCTTCCGATTGGGTTATTATTGGCCGACGGCCTTAGCCAATGCCCAATCGATCGTGTCGACTTGTCGAGCATGCCAGTTTCATGCTTGCAATGCACATCAGTAGGCATACGTGGTTCAAGCTATACCCCTTTCATGGCCATTCTCGACCTGAGGAGTCGATATACTCGGACCTTTCCCCCGTGGTCGGAAAGGTTGCAAATTCTTGCTCGTGGCCATCAACACTTTCACTAAGTGGATCGAAGCCGAACCCGTGTCGACCATTTCGGCTCAAGCAGCCAGGAAGTTCTTTCACGGTAACGTGGTTACGCGTTTCGGCATTCCTAATTGCCTCATCACAGATAACGGTACTCAGTTCACTGGCGAACTGTTTCAAGCCAACTGTGAAGACATCGGGACAAAGGTCTGCTTCTCGTTTGTAGCACATCCGCAAAGCAATGGAGCGGCCAAGCGAGCAAATGGGCAAATTATCCAGGGAATCAAGAAAAGGGTTTTCAAAAACCTCAGCCAGCACGGGCAATCATGGGTGGACGAGCTTCCTTCCGTCCTTTGATCGATTCAGACTACGGCGAAAGTGGTATACGGCGAAACCCTTTCCAAATTGCTTCACTCTGGCAGAGCCCATATTGCCCGCTGAAATAGTGCTGGGTTCCCAAAGAGTGCATTTGGTCAACAGTGTTGACCAGGAGCTTGAGCGTCTCCTTGACCTAGACCTTGCTCAAGAGACACGCTAACGGGCTCTGCTGCGATCCGCCCTTTACCTACAGGCTCTTCATAGGCATGCGGCTAAATCAATCCGACCAAGAACCTTGCGAGTTGGCGACCTAGTCCTACGTCGAATTTAGGACCTATCAAAGGCCAACAAGTTGTCCCCTAGATGGGAAGGTCCGTTCACAGTCATCTCGATGGCATGCACGGGGGCTGTCCGCTTAGCGATGGAGGATGGTCGGGTGCTCACAAGCTCTTGGAATATCGACCAGCTGCGCAAGTTCTTTGTCTAGCTTTCATTTACTTTCATGTTTTGCGTGTTCTCAGTGTATTTTTTCTGTAAAATTCGGTTCTTTCGCCTGCGCGAAGTCCATTCTTCCCAAGATTTTGTGAATGCTTTTAAAATCACTGCCCGTTGGTAAGCCGACTTAATCTCGCACAAGGGCACACTCTTTTCCTCACGATCTTGGTGATGGGACGAGCACGTCCGGGCAGGAACATTCGCTTCAATTGGCCTATTCTATGGTTTGGCTAACGTGCGCAAGAACGTACAGAGTGTCATGACCAGCGCCGAATCACTAATCTTGCCACCAGAGGCCGCAGTCTTCATAAGCTGATTATTGTTCACAGTAGTTTTTCGCTGCAAGTTCACTATTGCATACAGACACCCTCTCGGTTGGTCCAGAGCCTTAGCTCGATTCGCGCGTGTTCGGTCGTTGTGCACTCTGTTGGGCAACCGCGCATTCTTCCTCGTCAAGGCCATGCTCGCAACTTAGGGGCATGGGTTCGAGACGCTAAGGAAGTTAAGGCCGTGCATGTTTCTTTCTCCCGACCTATCCCATGCTCGCAACTCAAAGAAATTGGTGGTTTGGTCGAGAGAAAGCGCACATTTTTTCTAACTCTCCTGTGAACAAGCTCGTGCTAGCAACCTAGGTGCACGACCTTCATTCACAGCGGGGGCTTAGTAGGGACGAACTACCGCACTACCGTGTTTTTTCCAAAAAAACGTGTGCTCGTGTATTGTTCTCCTTATGTTTGTATCCTTTTTTCGTTTGCTCGTCTCGCATTTGTTTTATACAGGCAACCATCGACAAGGACAAAACAACAAAGACACAAGACAAAAGGCAAATCTCAAGAAAGTTATCTTCCATTCACATTATCAAAAAAATTACATCAAGTCCTAAGTCCTAGACATGGGGGCTATCTCCTGAGCTTCGCCGTCTCGAGTGATTTAAAGTTTCTGCTTACTTTATCGAGCGGCTTCGAGGTCGAGCACCCATCGCCGAAGCCAAGGCCCTTCATGAGCCTCTTGGCGGAGTCGCTTCATCTCCTCCTTATCTTGGTCGGTGAGCTCAGCGGCCTCCCGTGCAGACCGGTTCAACTCGTCCGCCTTCGCTTCCAAGACTTGAGAGCGTTGCTGCTCTTGCTCGTGCTTCAGTTCGAGCTTGCATATCCGCTCTCTGTTCCTGGTAGCATTCTCCTCAGCCTGGCGGCACCTCATCTGGATTTCCAGGTCCCAAGCCTTAAGGTCGGCCATTTATTGCTCGAGCTCCGCCACTTTGGCATCATGCCCGGCAGTAAGTTTGGCTACAACCTCAGGTGGAACAGCCGCCGAAGTGAAGTCCACCATGGTCTCTTGGAGGACCTGCGAACAAGGAGGTCTTAGATTCTCTTCGGTTTCCAAAGAAGAGAGCTTCGAAAATGAAATACACTTACCCAGCGGAGACGCACACGAAGATTATCCTGGAAGGCCTTGGTGACGTCTGCCTCTCGAAGGTCCGCGAGATCTCCCGTAGGGGACTTCGGCGGGGAGACTTGGTATTCGTCCCGAGCATGCGTTTCGCTTGGGGCCGCCTCGTTTCCTTCCCGAGCATGCATTTCGCTCGAGGGCTTCAAGCCTTCCTCCTGGGCAGGCAGTTCGCCTAGGGGCTTCGTGTCTTCCCGAGCATGCTCTTCGCTCGGAGGCACGTGGCCTTCTTCCTTTCCCCGAGCATGCCCTTCGCTCGGGAGTGTGCGGTCGTCCTCCTCCCCCCGAGCATGTTCTTCGCCCGGGAGCGTGTGGTCGCCCTCCTCCTCCCAAGCATCCAATGTGCTCGAGAGCGTCAAATATGCACCCTGGAGGGTTGGTCCCTCCAAGGCAAGATGCGCTGCGGCCTGCTGGTCGGTGTCGGCGGCGAAGTCTTCCGCCGTCGCGACGTCGATGGCCTCAGCCATCACAAGGTTGGCAGCAAGAATGAGCTGCCTCTCTGTGACATGATCGAGGATCTCATGAGCCATAGCCCTAAAATCCCTAGGAGCTATCACGCCCACGTTAATAAAGTGGGGTTAGCTCGGATAAGGGCAAAGAAGGAAAGAAAAAGGGAGAAAAGGCGAAGGGCAAAGGTTACCTTCGTTAAGTTCCTCGCTGTCATCTTCGACGGCTTTTGGCCACTTCCATACCGATGAGCTCAGACTTCAGAAGCAGCACGGCCGATCCTCGCCAAATAGGGGTCGACCTTCTCCATGTCGACCGCCTCCAGAGTTCTTCGTGTCGGGCCTCAAGATGAGAGGCGCCAGATCCTCGTCCTTTCCTGACTCTTCGCCAAGGAGCCCAAGTATCTCGCAAGTTTGGCCTTGAGCTCGTGACCTTCCTCCAGCGCCTTTTGCGCCAAGATCCTTGCCTCCTCGCCACCTCGCCTACTCATGAAATGTTGCAAGCGAGCCATCAGACCCAGTTTTTTCTCGAGTATTCTTTCATCCATGTCTTCAGATCGCTTACCTCCTTCCTATCGGCATACTCCAAGTGCTGCAAAGGAGGACTCTTGGTCGAAGCCACCCGCCTCTTCAATGGTCAGGCAGGAGGCGGTCGTGGAAGAGCTTGTTGCTTGCCCCTCGCCTTCTTGGTCTTGGCGGCGAGGATGGTCTCCCCATGGTCGTGCGATAGCGGCTTAAGCTCGGCCACCGCTGCTTCAAGGGCGACTTTCTCCTGCCAAAAGCAAAGAAACATCAGAAGATGCTCGGGATGCATTCCCTCGAGCATGGATCGCAAGGAGACTTACCACTTCGCCCGCCGAGCACGCCTCGGGACTGCCGCCAGGTTCGAGCTCCTTGCCCTTAGGGGTGCCGAACATCTCGACGACCCATTTCTCCACCCAATCATTGCTCGGGGCTACCACCGATCAAGGGAGATCGTTAGCACGAGCAGAAATCATGCATAAGAAGCAGAAATTGACTAAGTTCAAGAAGTTTACCGGAGTTAGCTTCTCGGGTGAGGTCTTGCCACCCGGAGACCTTGAAGAAGGGGTGTTCCCTCCTCCTCAAAGGGGACAGCCGATTCCTGAGGTAGTCCCGAACGATGTCGTGACCAATGAGCACCATGTTGGTGAGCTCGCTGATCGTCATTAGCATCCGCTCCTCCTCGGCTTGCACGGGCGGGCGCGGGGTCTCAACAGCTGGCGCCGCCGCTCCGGAGTAGCGGAGAGTGCTTCCCTCCGCCTTCCTCAGGTAGAACCAGAAATCAGCCCAGCTCGTCACTAAGTCCTTGAGCGTGAAAAAAGGATATTTGTACGGCCGGTTGGGTCACAGGCGGAAGTATGCGGAGCCGGTGGGAGAAGCCCCACCGGTGCGGAACAAGAAGTAAAAATGAAAAAAGAGGCTCACCGTGGCCATGATGCCCACAAATCCCTCGCAAAGGTGCGAGAAGATGGCCAAAACAAGGATGGAATTGGGGTTTAAATTGGTAATCTCACACTCGCATTGAGCGAGTACGAATTCAAGGAACTCACTTTCGGGCATTCTAAGCCCATTGATGGTGTAGAGATCGCAGGAGACGATCTCGTCGTCGTGCGGCACTAGGGCTCCTTTGCCGTCGGAGATGCGCCAGGTGCCCGCGTCGAGGTAGCCGAAGTCCTCAAGTGTCTAAAGCCTCTCCTTGCTGATCTTGCTCAAACCAAACTTCGCCATGGGGAGAGGTTGAAGAAGAAGGTGTAGGGACGGAAGAGCTTGGGGCTTGGAAAATTTTGAGGGCTGATTGCGAGATGGAAATAAAGAAGTTCTCAGTGCTATCCCCACCGATATATATAGGCAGAGAAGTCGAACGGACCAAAACCGCTCCCGCCTGTTCGTGAACTGACATGTGGCGGCACAATTCTCGAAACTGTTCAATAAAGGCACGGTTCCCAAAATCGCTGAATCAAGACTCGCAAGGCTTCATGAAAGGAACCATCACGACCTTTCGCTTCTTTTCCCAAGTCTCGCTTTGGTCGGGTCTAGAGCCAGATACTCGGTCCTCACCGGAGCATGCTCGCTATGGCCGAGTTGCTTCGAGATGTCGCAATGCTTCACGCAAGGTTCCAATCCCTCCTGTGAGTCTGAATGCTCAAGGGGAAGGCACCACCAAGTGAATTTCCACTTGAGTCTCGGGGGCTAGCTGTCGGGGATTGAATAATTTCCGTAAAGGCCATCGTACCCCGGTAGCCAATCTTTGGCCGACCATACTTGCCCTTAGACTGTATCCCCAAGGAAGACCTTCGGACAGACCAGCTAATGGGTCTGCCCCGACCACGACCAAGCTCATCCCCAAGCGCGCCTGCTCGAGGGAATGCGATGGTCAGTCACAACTGAAGGAAGATCCTGGGCAAGATCGGCAGGTCGTGTTTGGCCCATGAAGACGACGTGGCATTAATCACGCTGCGGCTCAAGGACTGTATGGCCACGATCTGAGCCCATTACACCCACATCACAGCATGGCGAAAAGCAAGGGAGTCTGTTACGGCCACGTCCGGGCACAATAGTGGCATGTCATTCAGTTATAAATGATGTAAGACTGTAATCGCGCAAGTGTCTTGTAAACATTCAAGTAGCAGTAAAGCCACCGGACGTAGGGTTGTTATCTCCATCATGAGAGAACTGAACCAGGATAAAATCTCTTGTCTATTGTCCCTTTTGTGCATCCATCCCATCAGTTCCTAACTCGGTGGCATCCTCGGACGCCAAACCCTTCGCGAAAAAGGGGCCCTGGTTGATCCTTCATTCAACAAGTAAGCTCGGCGGGGGATCCGTTTTTCAAACATCGACAGTAGTAATGGCTCATTTTTCAGCTGAAGTTACTTCAATTGCCTATAAATAATCTCGTGGTAGATCAGAGTACAAAAGAGAGAGACACAGATACTCACACAGAGACATACGCACACATCGCACACAAGCTTTCCTGTAAGAATTCAAGCAATAGCAAGAGCACTGGATGTAGAGTTATTATCTCCATCAAGAGAGGCCCGAACCAGTATAAAAATTCTTTGTCCACTGTCCTTTCGAGCATCGCATTCTGATAGCATCCTTCGGACACAAACCCTTCACGGGAAAGGGGCCTTGGTTGATCCCTTAATCAACAAGTAAGCTTGGTGAGGAACCCATTTTCCAAACGTCGACAATTTGATTCTTCCATTTGATTTCTTTTTGCGCTATTAAAATTGGTTATTTGTAATGTTATTGTTGAACGACGAGTAGAACCCAACGAATCTGAGGTAGTCGTCGACGATCAAGAGTTCAACTTCGAGGATAATAAACAAAGTAAGCACCCCCTTTGACCATGTTGATTCCTATTTTGCAAATATTTTCATTAAATGTTTTATTGTATGTGTATCTTCGTTAAATTCTGCTATATTGTGGGTAATGGTAGTTATACCCGTAGACTCATGAAACCTCCTTGACAAATGACAAGTATGGATTTATGAACCTCGATAACCCTAGAATAAGGTAGAAAGTACATAATGTCAACATGGGTATCCTCACGTGTAGATATCATGCTTAGCCATGCTTAGTATTTTGATTAAAAATGAAAATAAAACTACAGTTTAGATGCGGGTAATTATTGGCAATAGCCGGAAGTGCAGGTCTTGCACATAGTGTAGGGGAGATTATTGCCCGTGTCAGATTAAGTTCCATCATATTTTTGCTTTGAGTTCTTCTGCCATAGTATGGGTTTTTGTCTTGTACTCGTGTAAAGCTAGGATCGATTAAGTAATGCAACGGTTATATTATGATCTCCTTACCGACACACCAAATGAAGTGTGTTAATGGCTAGGTAAAAGGAAAGAATCATTTCTTGTGGCTAAAGATGTACACCTCTGCAGAGCGTAAAACTTTTTGAAAAGCTGTTCCCGCAGTTATGGGAGTCTTGGTGCACTAGCACTAGTTAGCTGTTTTTATTTTCATTCTACTAGGTGTTGGTAGAAATTGGTTCGTAGATATGTTCAAGATACCTAGATTCGTGAAATTTACTTATTCGTATTTACTTACTATTATTTTACATATGAAGTTGCTTTTACCTAAATTCCTTTTGCAATCAATTATTCTGTATGTACATTTCAAATTGGCTTTGTGCAAAATAACCGTGGAAGCCTTTCTTTTGAATTGGCCTGCATATAATATAGGTTTTGCAAAAATATTGCGAGTACGTAAGTACTCAACTTGCCTTTGTTAATATTTTTAGGTGAAGATACAGATTATCCTGATGATACATACCTTGATGCAGGATTCGGGGATATTAATGATGAATTTTACTAGGGTTTCCCTTGTCAGTTTCTTGTGAGGATAATGGGTTAAAGGCATACTACAAGATATTTGTCTACACTGCAGTATTTTACTTTTGGTATTGTAAGAATACTATGTAATCTACTTCAGCTGTTGTAATAAAGTATGTGTATGATTGTGATATCAATTTATGAATATGTGTGCCAGCCACTGATCATGGGACTAGTACGATATGCACATGGTACTCGTTATTGATATTTATGGGGGCTTTATAAGTTGGTATCAGAGCCATACTGACCATAGGAAACCCTAGATAGAATGGACATAATTAAAAACTTAAAATTTGAAATTAGGATTCGGAAACTAAAACAATGAAATAGAACACCTTACCTATTCATTCTTTATATATATATATATATATAATAATGCTCTTTTCTTATTGTGCTATATATCTATTAATAACCCTTTTTCTATTTTAACTTCTACTAGAATCTTTTCCTTGAAAATTTCTTTACTATCTTGCATTTAATTTAGAATACTAATTCCTTATTAAATATGCAAATAGGAGGATATGCACGTTGCTATATTTCCACACACCAGGAGGATTCTGGTATGATGGGTTATCTTGCCCGTCTATTAGAATTTGCTCACTTTACTGAAAATCCCATATATATAGTATTTCATGCTCCTTTCAGTTCAGTGTCAGTGGAATATATAGCTAGAGTAGTCATCCCTGCTAGAACTATCTATGGTAAAGGAGATAGATCCTTCGAAGGCCCTGGTTCCTCCATTGTAGCGGCCATGAATGAGGCAGCCTACGTTGCAATTGTCCGACTATGCTATGCCCTACCAGAGTTGGCAATTGCATACATGACGATCCCTTCACGCCCACCGAAAGGCGAGAACAGTTGTGTGGATTTCACTGGATTACAGAACAAGATTCTACGTAATCTAGTGGAATTCATTAATGCTTCTGACCAATACTACCGGCAGGCGATTGCTGAGTATAGGGAAACCAATCGCCGGGTGGCATTCTTAGAGAATGCTATTGCTCCCTATGTCGTCAGGGACCTTATTCTACATTCTGTGATGGGACGAGCATTGTCACAGGTGCCAGCATCAAGAAACACCCCAGCACCTCCGAGACGTCGTCAGGCGATAATGTCAGTTATTGGAAGTCGCCCTCGCCTAGCAAGACCCATAGATCCCGGTCGTCTTGTCTTGCATCGTCCACAAAGATTCCAGGTGTACCGCCGACGATGGACTTTTCCTCCCTCAGATGCGGAGAGTTCTAATTGTAGGTCCTCAGATGGTAGTAATGATAGAGATAATATATAGTCAGCAGAATGAGTCATAGCTAAAAAATGAGTTAGGTTAGAAGTAACTTTTGTTACCACCCCTTTGCCAAAAGTAGTAATTGTCAGGTGTAAATACTAGAGGTCATGATGTTGTTTGTAAAATATCTTGAGTTTAGAATAAAGCTTTTTGATTGTGTATTTATTATGTGCTTTTGGCTCCAACTCATAAATATTTAACATCTTGTTAAAAATTTTACGATGTTGTGATCCTTAAAAATAATAATTCATGAATAATAAAATGTATGGGCGTACTCTTAAAATAAATAGCAACATTTAGAAATCAAGCTAAATTTAAATTTTGTCAATCTCTCCTCAATTATATTTCAAATGCCTGCTACCAGATCTCTAAATGAGTTGATGGAGAGTGAGGCAGTCCCAGAAACTCAGCCTCTAAGGGTGGCTTTGACCACTCCTGCCCAACCGAATTGAGTGCATCCAGCTACTGTTAGGGCTTCGTCTTTTCGAAGCTCTAGTCGTCAAGAGACTCCTCTACCTCCCCAAGCTTAAGAAACCATTCCCGAGGAGCAGCTGCTAGGACCCTCGACTATGGCACAAGTTCTGGCAATGATTGAGCAAGGGCGTCAAGCAAATACCTTGCTGCTTCAGCAATGGGTCCAAAATACAACCAACCTTGGCGTAGCATCTGCCAGGGCTGGAATCGTGGGAACCACTCATCAATCTATGTTGGGAGAATTTTTAAACTTGACCCCCAACCTTCTCTACTACAACAGATCCTCGATGTCGACGATTGGTCTGCGTCAATGAAAGGAAGTTGAACATTACCCAGTGCAATCATCAAGAAAAGGTCCTTTATGCTTCATATCAACTGTAAGGTGCAGCAGCTGTCTGATGGGAAAACTACCAGACAATCCAGCTTGAAGGCCAAGAGATATCATGGGGAGCTTTCAAAGAAGCTTTTCGAAGAACTCATATTCCTTCTAGCTTGATCAATCTAAAAAGGCGAGAGTTCCTTGTTCTACATCAAGGAAACATGACAGTCATGGAATACCTCCATCGCTTCAACTATTTCGCTCGATATGCAACGTCAGAGGTTACCTGATGCTACATTAAGGAAACATGACAGTGATGGAATACCTCCTAAGCATTCCATTTTACCTGATGCTAGCTTTGGAGATGAGCTAGTTTGCTCTGCCACCAATCGCCGGTTCTGGGGAAGAGGGTACAGTGGCGTGGAGCTCAGTTGATGATTCCTGGAAATGAGTGAGGGGTATTGAACGGGGTGAGTCACAGAAGCTAATGCACAAAGGAAATTGGAGAATGTAACCTTGTACAACCTCAATTTGAGTTCAATCTCTTTTCTAGGGTTCTTCGGCTTTGATGAGGAATAGAGAAATTGGCAAAGCTTGGTGGATGAGAGTGAATGGAATGAGAGGGGTTTTGATGCACGCTCTTCAGTGACCTTGGACCGGCTTTTATAGCTAGGTTATTCACTGTAGTGGTGCTCATTTCCTGGTGTAAACTCGGTGGAGGTTTTGCGACGCTGGAATAGGAGAAGGAATGGGCGAGTCTACGGATAATCTGGACAAGGACGATGCATGGCAAGCTGATGATGAGGCGATTACCTCGGGCGACGCGAAAGTGCAAAGGTGGCGAAGCTACAACCAGCGAGCTGAACTCGGTCACATGTGGGAGCTTCGGCTGAGAGAGGAAAAAGAAGACAATAGCTCACATTGACAAGTGGGGTCGCACAGTGAACGGGACCCGCATGGCAGAGATGAGAAGAGAACTCCGAGTTCTACTGCGATCTGAGTCAGGTTTGATCCAATGAATTGGTTAACTGTCTTGTCTGTAAATTAATGATAATTTTACTGCATGTACTAGAGATAAGGTAGAACACACTATTAAATTTTAGGTTTGATCCAATGAATTGGTTAACTGTCTTGTCTGTAAATTAATGATAATTTTACTACATGTACTAGAGATAAGGTAGAACACACTATTAAATTTTCAGACTGATTTAATGCATGTAAAATTTATAAAAATTCTGACAGTGCACTATGCTCAATTTTGTGCTTTCTGATTCTAATTTATTTAAGTATCTATATTTTATTCAAAAGTTTTGAAACTTTTTGTGAAGGTTTCCCATTGCAACATTGCTCTCCTGTAAAATGTTCAACTTCATATTCTTTATGGTTTATTTACTAAAATGCTAATAGTAGTATTTTTTTATTTTTAGCTTTTCTATTTTTGAATTTTTATAAATACAAATGTAATCATTTTTGGATATTTTTACTGTTGATGGCCTGATCTAGATACAAGATAATATAAAATTTTCACATTGAATTTATGAAAATTCTTTTTATTAATTTCTACATATTTATGCTTGTAGTCAAGACCTATTAATTCACCTTTCTTTTCATCTTTTCATGTATTGATATGATTTTTAAATTAAAATTTTAGGTTTTGATATTTTCACATATTTCACAAGAAAATTTCTTATTTTTTTGTTTTACAATCTTTTCTTATCACTTATCCAATGTTTAAATAATTAACAAAAGGGATTTCCTTTTAAAATATAATCAAAGAAAGTCAAGAAAATCCGAAAAACCAGAAAATACAGATTAAAACTTATTCAAATATTTTATTAAAATTTCTTACCTTATTGAATTTTCAGGATATTACAGTATATTTGTTTTATATATATTGTGTTATGTGTACTGTGTGATACTGTGAATGTAATGTATATATATATATATGTGTGTGTGTACTGTGATTTGGTACTGAAACTAGGGTGGATTTATCTCTATTTGTTCCACGGTTAGAACCGATAGAGAACAAGAGGACGCTCTCTATTATTCTCGAGCGTCTAACCGATAGAGATTCATATATTATTTCTATCGATTCTACATTCAGAACCAATGGAGATAATAGGACTTCTCTATCGGTTCTGATCGTAGAACTGATAGAGATAATTTATCTTCTTGGTTAGTTCAGAGCTTCAAACTGACCAAGATAACGCTATATCTCTATCAGGCGAAAATCGACCGTGATAGCCACTCCTCACTACTGTCTAAGGACTTTGTATCATCACCAAAACTGACCTAGATGATGAAAAAGAACTGACCCAGATGACCATTTCCATAGCAGTGACTACTCATCCACTTTTCATTTTGAAATGAATGGTGTAGGATGAAAATATTACAATATTTATACATTTGATCTTCCCAATATATTTACTCCATCCATTTCTAAACATATGTCATTTTAGGTTCTTGTACTATCACCAATGTATATCTACAAAGATTATATTAACTCTTTTTATTATATCTTTGGATGGTATATCTTACTCCAGTCTATGATATTAAATGACATTGGATATATCTTAAGAGGAAGGGTATAGGAGGAAAAGTGGTAAAAGCCACCTCGATTGAAATTGTAGAATGATATATTTAGAGCAAAATTTGAAAACTAGGATCGACATATATTTAGAACCAGATGGACACTACTACAGAACAAGTCATCATTTGTTGGCTCATCCACGCCATTATCGCGGTTATGGGAGCCAAGAAGATACTCGAGATTATCATCGCCGCCTCAGAACCAAAGAAGATAATAGATATCACCGCCGTTTGTTTTACAACCGGCGTGATATTGACTATCTCTGCTTAAGTCACACCAAAATCGGCGATATATATATATATCTGCCGGCTCATACCTAGAACCGACAGTGATATATGTATATCACTGTCGGTTCCTGGACAAACCTGTAGTGACAAGTCATGCACCAAATATTTTTATTGCATATTTTTTTGCATTATATATTTTTATTCAAAATTTTTGTACAATGTGTTAATGTAAAGCATCGTTAAATCATAATTCAAATATGGCAACATATCATGTGCACATAGGGCTTCCCGTGTATACACCGTGCATACCAACTAATAAAAGCCACAAAAAATTCTAAAAAAATTTGTAGATATACTTCATAGATTACTCTACCTATGTATAAAATTGTAGGTTCAAATTCAATACATATCAAGAGTTACTAAAAAGAGAAAATTCTGTAACTTAAACTTGTCAGAATTTTCTCTTTTTTGTAACTCTTGGTATGTATTGAATTTGAACCTACAATTGTATACATAGGTAGAGTAATCTATGAAGCACATCTACAAAAAAATTTAGAGTTTTTCGTGACTTTTATTAGTTGGTGTGCACGGTGTGTACACGGGAAGTCCTGTGTGTATAGGATATGTTGCCTTCAAATATATAGTATATGAAGCGTTGTTAAATCATAATTCAAATATATTAAAGCATCACAATATTTAGTTTTTACAATAGTTTGTTTACAAATATAGTGTGAGTACATCTCGTTCACTTTGGTTTTTCAACGACTCCAGTAGAATTAAAGTTACTCGTGGAACTCGCCGTTTGGATTGATGATCTCATTGTGAACGAATCCAGCGATCTGCTCTTGAATTGCTAAAATTTTTGTTAGCAGTAACTTATTGGTTCTCAACCTAGAGCGCTGTTATTGAAGAAAAGAGAAATTTAATTAATGATGATATATGTTAAATGAAAGAAAAGTAGGCATCAATGTGTAATTATATACTATGGCTTCGTTATAGCTGACACTCTCCGTGACAATTGAATGCATATTTGTACATACGTAGTATGCACATAAATTATTTCCTGGCTCCTGTCTCATGCATGGAAAGTCAGATATTATTTGGAAATCTTTCTTGTAGGGACGACGCCGAACACTTTTCTTGCAATATCGTGTGAATGCCCTGTGAATGATTTTAAATAGTAATTAAGCTTAAATGCAATAGAATGGAATATTACTAGAGCAATAACGTAACGATCGAGTTTTCCTGTTCAGCATGTCCCAAAAATTTTGATATAGACTAAGGGGTTTTCTCCTCGAGTCTAAGACAAAAATCCTGCTAGCATCTAACTCGATGACGAGGAGGATTCAGTGAAAACTGCACATATATGTTAACATAGCCCATTAGTCCCACATCGTGTCACACAAAAATAGTAAAACGATATTAGAAGTAGGGTAATACGTACGCAAAGTTATAGGATAAAAGTATGTAGGTTTTGTATTGCAGCTTCAAGAAAGTATTAAATAAATAGTCTTCAACAAACTATGGATCATGCAGGATAATTTTCTTATTGGCAAGCCCCGGATTGAGAAATCCTAAGTTGTCATTGCCATTTCTTCTACATGTCTGTATCTCCATTCTACATATATAAAAAAGAAGTTAGACATGTAGTTAAACGGTACAAGAATATACAATAATATACATAGAGACTTACAAAGTCCACAGTCTGAGTATATTCACGTCCAGGGCATCTTGCTGGTACAACATATACAATTCGATGAATAATACCCAAAAGATGTTATCCCCATTGCGAAAATCAGATTCTTTGTATTTGACTGGGAGAGCCTCCATACCATTTTTGCATTCTTTGCATGTACCATCGGCGGATGCTACCGCAGCTTGTGTTGTTAGGTGGTCTAAATGAGTTGGTTCAACTAGCAGTTGCACTAGAAAGAACTTCCACCTTAGATCTTGCTCGTGAGCACGAAGTTGTTTAGCAGCATCTCCTTGAGCTTCCGATCTCAACGCGTCGGCACTAGTCGCCTTCAAGTATTGCTTTCTGAAGATGCGCTTGTAATCTGACATTTTGGAAGGTTCAGAAGCTTGCCCCGTCTCTTTGACTTTTTCCATACTCAAGAAAAACTTCTGCGCATTAGCATCAACTTTAGTCTTCTCAGGTGATGGCACCTTTTTGAAGTGAGATGTTACGCAGGCGCTTATTTCCTTTTTGCGTTCTTCTTCAGTCATCTCTGCTGGTAATTTCTTCGGAGGCTTTGCTGACTTAATCAAGCTCTTGCGCCACGTGAGGAAGCCATGCACGTTTTCTCCAAGTTTGTTTTTTTTCGTCCTCGCTAGGGATCTCTACCTCCATTTTGCGGTATTGTCGGACTACACTGTCCACTTCGACCCAAGCGAATCTCGGCGGTATCAAGTGGTAGTGCAGAACCTGCGAGGAGCTGCATGGGCAAGCCCTGCCATCAACCACCTTGATGGTAATGCCATGTGCGGACAAATGCAGCTTGCACGGTGTCGGTTATGTGATGTCATCCACTGGAAAATGGGGTTCATGCTCTTCGGGGATCCTCAGGACACGCACTCTTCTGAACACCGCTACCGAAGTTACGAGGGTCACATCTGGTGGCGATCGTGAGTCGAGAGCTTCGTTCTACTTGCTGCACAACCTTATCCAGCTCCGCTCTCTGTTCCGCTAATGCTCTCGCCACAGCATCTTGTATTTGACGGTCTAGTTGATCTTCTCTTTTTCTTTTGCCACTTGTACAACGATGCGTCAGCTGGGAAGCCTTCTTTTCCACGGCACCAAACTAACTCCTCGGGTGCGACTGGGGTGCTCCTTATTACTCGAGAAGCACAGAAGCTCATAATTTTCCCTTCGTGGCCTGAAAAAGCCTTGGGAAGACTACACGTGAGCATCTGCTATTTTCTGTGACACTTCTTGGGCTCTATCGCTCCTGAAGCTTAAGCTGCCATCTTTCGAGACAGAAGCTCTCCCCCCAAGCAACCAGTGCTTCGATCGTTCGCTGAACTCGGCCGTCGCAAGAATGACTCCTCTGTGGGTTAGCTCTTCTTCGCACCTATCCCATGTAGGTATTTTCTTCACGTAGCCACCAGTGCCTAGTGTGTGAGGGTACATATTCTTATCCGCGTTTGCCTTATTCTTCTGACTCAATATCTGGGCTCCTTCAGAATTCTTGTATGCCACAAAGTCCTCCCAAAACTCCCTTATCTTTGGATACATGTTAAAATTTGGTGTTTCATTCTTCTTCACATAGTTCTTATTCAGCATCATCTTCCAATTCTTCCACGCTGTGCACATGATGTATAGTGCATGTTTCCTTGCAACCAACTCGGACCCTTGGGGGAACTGGAATACTTCTTTTAGCTTGTCCCACAGCAAGTCCTTCAGGTCATCAGGAACCACCCACTGGTCACCTCGGTGGCCGGTCCATGATCTATAGCTAATGGGCACATTATCCCTAGCAAGTACTCCGCAGGCTGTCCTGTACGGCCCCAACGTTGACGCGGGTATAACAGGTTCCCCGACTGCCGAGAGCTCTACTATATTGTAAACACCCTTAGGCATCTTGCTCGGACCACTACTGCTTGGCGCCTTTGTTCATCGACGCGTCGAGCACGCAATGTGATCTTCTTATTAGTCGTCTAACCCTACAATATTTTAGGAATCACAATGTACTGATACTTTACCTCGCCTATGTTAGTGGTGTCAGCTTGGTCCATGGCAATGGCGTCAGCTTGGTCCATGGTAGTGGCGCTAGGTTGCTCTATATCAATATCTTGTAGGTTCAGGTAGTATGTTGGGCTACCCATTCCTACTTCGTCTATATTCGAGGGCCCAACTCCCTCTGGCACTTGTCCCTGATTAGAGGCCATTCCTAGCAAGTTTATCAGAAATTTTAGATTAACACACATACACATACAATGGTATCGAAGAAAGACGTAACGAGGAAATGAAGATGGATGTAACGAGTGAACATAAACGTAAAAGTAGGGGTGGAAAAAAACTTGAAACTCGTGAGTTTAACGAGTACTCGGAAACTCGACTCGACTTGACTCGAATTCGTTCCCTTACGAGTCAAGTCGAGTTGGGTTTTGAACTCGTTAATGTAACATGTTAAATGAGCGAGCTTAACGAGCTAACTCGAGTCAACTCGAGTTTTTAACGAGTCGAGCCGAGTTGAGTTTTCAGTTTGTTAAGAAAACGAGTCGAGTCGAGTTGGCTCGTTATCTTAATGAGTTTAACGAGTCGAGTCGAGTCGGCTCGATATCCAGCCCTACGTAAAAGCACATGAGCCCAAGTATAGCCGCATTGCCGGCTAGACTATTCTTCTGCTCGTAATGTCAAACTTATGAATTCAAACGATGGCATAGACACATGATAGTGTTTTCGAAGTTATTAATATGATATATTCTTTTTTCTCAACTTTAGTTGGGATATGACCTTTTTTAAATATATTACACACATATTTTTTTGATCTTTATACGCATACATCTTTATACATATACATCTTTGTGCACACATATATTTTTTTAATCTTTATACACATACACCTTTCAATGCAAACAAATTTAATCGGCAGGAACCCAATACACACAAGTAATGATTATTGAACTTAACTCCACAAATGAATTTAAAACATAAGCCTGCAGATACACTTCTATCAAGCACCAGCGTGATTAGCACATGAGGTTCTAAGCTAGCTACATTGAAACCTTTGCCAACAAATCAAGAAACTAATGAACGTATCTACAAATAATACACATACACTTCTCTTTACAAAACAACATCCTATGCACTGAAGCCCTAAGTTATCTTTATGCACATACATATTTCAAGGACACATACAAATATTTAAAAGACATGTATACATCTTTGTGACCTTTGTAAATTTTTAGATATCTTGACAAGTACTTGAACCTTAACAATCTGAGAGAACATAAATACATAATATAGTCTTTGCATTCATCATATTACAGCAACAATAATAACATGTAAAGTAAAAAACCAATGTAAGGATATATTGATCATATTATAGCAACAATAAAGAAGAGAACCTTCTCTACATAATTCTATTTAGATGCTAGTATTTTTGCCTCGAACAAGGTTTGGGGAAATCAAGAGAAAAAGATGCTTGTATTTTCAATTCTCAACTACATGACAAGCATGCATTTTCCTTATCATGGATCTGCAGCAAGTGAGTCAATATGACAATCTAGATGCTACTTCCAAACCATATATAGGTAATTAGCAAATTCAGTTGAGGAATATGTCAAGACCAAGGCAATTTCAGTTGATATAGCTTCTATAGTGACTTAGAAGCTATATTAACACAATGCCTGAAAATTGTCAATTGTTAAATGCAAGCATGATCACCGTGAGTATTCATAATTGGCCTTACTCATTGCAACTACAAGCTTTCTATCATATGTAGTCACGAAAAGAAAAACTACTTAGTCACATACAAGTGAATCAACAAAAAGATGTGGACCTTAGATGAAGCTATTTCTCTGAGAACATTACTACATTAAAATTGTTACAAGTAAAGCAACTGCAAGCATTACTACATTAAAATTTACACACACTCAATACAACCATGAGCTATCTATAGCAATAATTTCATTCATACACATCCCTTTCCAAAGCAATAATTTTGGGTAAAATGAACAAAGCTCCATTCGATTGTTCATTCAACAAATCCTGTGCGGCCGGCCTTCTACCTTCAGCTGCAGTGGCGACGGACGGAGGTGGCGTCGGTCGGAGATGGGGAGCCGAGGCGACGGGGAACTGAGGCAACGAGGATGGAGAGGCGACGATGGCCCGAGGTGGCGGGGAGCCGAGGTGAGGAGGCGGTCTGAGGCGAGCTCGAGGCAACGGCGACGAGCTCTGAGGCGAGGCGACAGCGTTAGTCCGACGGGAGGCGACAAAGGCCCAAGGCGAGCGGCGGGGATGGCCTTCGACTACAGCGCTGTAACTGAGAGGGCTAGGTTAGGGTAAATGAGAAGACGGCGTGACCTTTGAATTTATAGGGGGTGGACTATCACTGCTGGTTCACCAAAACAACCGGCTGTGATATATTATGACTGCCGGTCCATATGTAGAGCCGGTAGTAATATAAGTTATCACTGCCGGCTCACACTACAAACCAAAGAAGATACTATCATATCATCGTAGGTGGATGTCCAACCGGCGATGATAGTGAATATCACTACCGTAGATAACTACTCGGCGGTGATTGTGCTTATCACTGCGGTTGATACTAGAAACTGCAGTGACAAGCTACTCTCCGGACTTAATACTTTTAATTTGATTCAAATTTTCTGAAAATTTTGGAGGTATATTGTAGGACATCTAATATTTTATTTAAATATTTCCCCAAATTTTTATCAAGTTCTAAAATTATAAAAATCCAGATTGCTAACTGTTTTAATAGTTTTAATATTTCAAAAATCAAATAATGCTTGAAAAAAGAACACAAATGCAGTCAAATTCACAAAAATTCAAATGCAGTAAAATTCACAAAAATTCAAATGCAGTTAAAGATTTGCACTCAAATCTTCGACCACACTTTTCTTCGAGCTGCCAAAGAACAGAGCGAACCAGTTCAGAGCATAACGTCAATTTCCATTATTGCATATATTACATTAATTGTTACATAAGAGAAAATAAACATGTCGTTCGTACAAAAAGAAAGCATACATTTCATTACTACAACTAAACTACGATTCGACCTTCGTTATGATCGTGGCGTATGTACGTAGCTTCGTCACTCTCTTCCATGATACTTAGGACAACGTCCTCTCTGAAAGGGGGAAGCTCATCGAATTTGTTGTACTCTTCCTCATCGACAACATTCTCAACTCTGACAATCCTTCTTTTTTCTTGAATAACCACGTGGCGCTCCTTGTTAGCCTGCCGCCATAAAGAAGATTTGTGTATGTAATTAGCAAGTCTAATGGTTCTTCTCTCAGATCCGATGAGTTTAAGGTCCACGGTAGTGATACCGTACTTGTTGATATTCACACCCCCTAGAAATCTGACCCATTGGCACCAAAAGAGAGGGACCTTCAAAGGTCCATAGTCAAGCTCCCAAATCTCATCTATGAATTCGTAGTAGGGTTTGCCTATTTCCATTCTTTGTCATAGGCATTTATACTGAGATCTGCATTGCTTTTGGTTGGTGCTCTTTTTATCTTGGCGCCTTGTATAAAATGTAAAACCATTTATATCGATCCTTGAATGTCTGAATTGTAGTTGACGGTCCTGAGCCAACACTTTCAATCGAGTGCGATCGTCTCGTATGCATCATGTGTCTATGCAACCAATCGTCGAAGTTATCTCTGTGCTCTCTCGCAAGCCAAACCTCTGACCTCCCTAGGTTTGTTATGGATAGCATGTTTTTGTGCATGTTGACATACGAGGCCCCCACAACTGATTGTCCCATAACTACGAAATGTGCTTGTGTAAATGAAGCTAGATTGCTAGTACATAGTAATTTCTCGCCTAGCGCCCTTTCCTCAGAGCCTCCTCATGCTTTGAGATCTGAGCACACCAATCAGATTTGAGATCCATATAATCGATGCGTAACTCAATGACCTCCTCGGTTCCCTAGCCATCAACAATGCAACCTTCCGTCGATGTCGATTCTGAATATATTTCTTTATAACCCCATGAATCTCTCGAAAGGGTACATCTGATGTAGAAATACGGGACCAAGAATCCGTATCTCTTTCACATCTTCTTGTACAGAGTGTGGACCACGTCTTCTTGTAGGACATCAAGCCTGTACAGAGTGTGGACCACGTCTTCTTATAGCTTATCTAGTTTTAACAGATCGATGGCCTTCTGTGAAATCACGCTGAAGAATGAAAACAATTTGATAATTGGGTCTCAGACTTTCTCTGGCAGAACACCCCTAAGTGTAATTGGAAGTATCTATGTCATCATCACATGGCAATTGTGAGACTTCATACCAATTAATTTTAAGTCTTTCATTGAGACTAATATATTATGTTAGCAGAGTAACCAGACGAAACTTTGACTCCGTGCAAACATTCGCAAACGCTAATTATCTCTTTCTTACTCAGAGTGTAGCAAGCTGCAGGAAGGTACTTTTTGCCTGTATCCATTTCTTCGTGATGCAGCTCCTTCCTGAGTTTCAAATCTTCGAGGTCCATCCGTGCTTGGAGTGTATCTTTCGTTTTGCTAGGTATGTCCAGTAAGATACCAAGCAAGCTATCACACACGTTTTTCTCTATGTGCATGATGTCGATTGCGTGTCGAACATCCAGGTGCTGCCAATAAGGTAGGACCCAAAATACTGATATCTTTTTCTACAAAGGAGCCTTATCCCAGGAACTCGGGATAGATGTACTGCCGGCTCCCTTTCCGTGAATAATTGTAAGATCCTTTACGGGCGCAAATATCTGTTTCCTAGTGTGATTCTTTGGAGCAAAGGCAGTCTCCTTTGTCCCGTCAAATGCTCTCTTAGTATTGCGGTATGGGTGATCCTTGTAGAGGAACCT
Organism: Guadua angustifolia; assembly: GCA_036346375.1. Taxonomy (NCBI): domain Eukaryota; kingdom Viridiplantae; phylum Streptophyta; class Magnoliopsida; order Poales; family Poaceae; genus Guadua; species Guadua angustifolia. The sequence continues at coordinate 1,335,787 of CM070522.1, forward strand.
ACGATGCCGCATGTAAGCCATTTTTCGGCAGTTCTTCAGCCACCGACTAGCTATATCATCCAAGCACTAGACGCATCCGTTGAAGCCTTTTGTCATCTAGCTCGATGGGTTGCCAAGAGCAGGGTAATCATTGATGGTTACGAACAACAATGCTTGTAGGATAAAGTTTTCTCTTTTATACTTATCCCATACCCGTACACCATCGTTCCATAATATTAGAAGATCTTCAACCAATGATTTGAAGTACACATCGATATCATTGCAAGGTTGCCTGGGCCCTTGGATCAGTAGTGGCATCATAATGTACTTTCGCTTCATGCAAAGCCAAGGCGGAGATTGTAGATGCATAAAGTCACCGGCCAAGTGCTGTGACGACTACTCATGTTGCCAAAAGGAATCATCCCATCTGTACTCAACTCGAACCTTATATTCCTCACATCATATGCAAAGTGCTTCTTATATTTTATGTCGATGTCCCTCCATTGCACAAAATCAGCAGGGTGTCTAAGCATTCCATCCTTCTTACGCTCTTCGACGTGCCATCCTAGCAATTGGGCATGACTTTTATTCACAAACAATCACTTCAAACGTGGGATTATAGGGAAATACTACACCACCTTACGGGGACACCTCTTCTTTTTACGCTTTACCTCGACATCATCGTTCTCAATATCATCATCGTTGCCCTTATATCGCTTTGCTTTGCAAACAACACAGGCATCCATGTCTGCAAACTCATTACGATACAATATGCAATCGTTTAGACATGCGTGTATTCTTTGTACTTCCAGTCCCAATGGGCAGACAACTTGCTTGGCCTGGTACGTAATTGCAGGCAACACATTACCCTCTGGAAGCAAATCCTCCAAGAGACATAACAACTTAGTAAAGCTCTTATCGAACCAACCATTGTTTGCCTTTAACTGCAGTAGTGAAAGCACGGTATGTAGATTTTTGTACTCCTCCTTGTAGTCCGGGTACAATGGCATTGTAGAGTCCTCTACCATACGCTGGAACTTTTAAAACTCCCTTTCACTCGTGAAGTCCCCCTCCCCATCACACAACATTTGATCTAGATCATCTTCATGGCTATCAACGAACGCATCTTCCACCGCCGTCATATCGTTGTCTCTGTCATCTTCATTAATGTGTTGCCCTTCATGTACAATATCATCTTCACCGTGCTCAGTCCAACAGATATAGCCAGCCTTAAAACCCTTTCGAAGCAAGTGTGCACGTATCGACTCTATGTTAGAAAGCAGTTTCTTATTTTTGCAATCAACGCATGGACAACACATATAGTCTACTAGGTTCTTCAACTTGTGTGCCGCAGCCGCATTCAAGAAACAAGTCACACCATTAAAGAACTCTGGACCGCGACGGTCCGTGTCATACATCTACCTTCGGTCCATCTACAGTTAATTATATCAAACTACATTTCAGTATATCAATAAACGATACCAAAATAATTTATTCTTTACATTAGTCATGCAGTGCTTATTAATTAAAACAATAAACACATTATAAGCACATAACTGCAAATAACAATATAATTGTAAATGATTAGATTTACAAATACATCTAGCAATTTTTCCTATATTAAAATACATCAAACCTTTTTCACTATTTAAATATCCATCTAGCATTTTTAATTATTTAGAAGATTTATTCATTTCATTTTGTTATGTAGCGCTATTAAATTAAATTAATATACATCAAACAAGCATATAATTGAATATAAGGATATATTTCTAAATAATTATGTATCTTGCAACTTTCATTATTGGAAAATCCATCTAACATTTTTCATTATTTAAATATTCAACTAGCAATTCTCACAATTTATAATTCATCTAGCAATTTTTACTATTTAAAAATACATATAACAATTTTTCATTATTTAAAATAATTACAATTATGTATAATTGTCCATCTAACAATTTTCATTACTTAAAATCCACTACATCACTAAAATGGATAAGAATTATAATTTATTCAATAATTTAGCTAGATCTTAATTTGAGCACTCTTGACCTAAAATGTTCACACCATACAATCAGCTATTATCAATATCTGGAGCAATCTATAAAGTAACATTTTACTACAAATATAACATAGATCAAGTTAGTAACCTCCAAGAGAAATACGAGACAAATTTTAATACAATTGTTCAGCAGTAACTCGCCAAGATAATAACTACCGAGCAAAACAGAGATCCTCTTTGTTCTGCTTGGTCGGAGAAGATGTCACCTCAAAAAGAAATACGAGAAAAATATTAACACAATTTTTCGGCAGTACCTCGCCAAGAAAATATCTACTTAGCAAACAGAGCTCCTCTCTGTTCTAGTCGGCCGGGGAAGGTGTCGGTCAGGGCCAGCTATATAAATACCTTATCACTGCTGGCTCTGCGCAGAACCGGCAGTGATAAGGTCATATTACGCAGGAAAATTCGGATGCGCGGCAAAATACATATCATTGCAGGTTAAAGAGTAAAACCGACAGTAAAAGTTTTGATATCACTGCCGGTTATAAATGGAACCGGCAGTGATATTTCACTATCAGTTTTGGGTATAAACCGGCAGTGATAGTGTGTTATCACTGCCAGTTGGTTTCTCAAACCGGTAGTGATACGTTTCCTGTGCTGCCGATTTTACGAATCGGTAGTGATATGTTATCACTGACGATTCTAGCCTAACTGGCAGTGATATGACGACAAGGATTGTCTGCTGTGTAGTAGTGGGAGTATATTGTAAGATCATGTTTTTTTTAATAATAAGAACTTACATTCCGGAACGACAAGATACAGTTAGAATAATTACAATTCATGTGTATAAGTGTACATCGTGTACAGTACTAGCAGGAAGTAGCCAGTGGACATTGAAGAAATTGACGCGGTTATACTACCTTTATTATATCTCATAGGATTGCCTGAAGGAGGCCGATGCCACGCCGGCTTGTGTGCGGAAAGGCCTGGTTATTTCCCATTTTGCGCTTGCCCTTCGCTTTGTGCTTTCATCTCTCGCTAAAACTCGCAGTCAACAAACTTTGTGCTTCTTCTTCTCGGTAGAAACTTGCAACAACCAGAACGCCACGTTGCCATGTGGGCTTCGTGGCGCCGCCTCCACAAATGCGCTGCGGCGCCACGCGCCGCCCCGCTCCGTCTTACGAGATCAGCGCCACTGCATCCTGCGGAGGCTGTCGCCCTCTTTCGCTCAAGCGCGCGCTCGCTAAAAAATCTGCCCGCTTTTGCCGTTGCTTTTCGCGGCGGCGCCGTCTCCGGTTCCTCTTCGCGCTCCATTCCCGGAAAGCCCATCGGCCTCTTCACCGTCAGGGGCTGCGAATCGGTCGTCCACGCGCTCTTCCGCTATGCTTCACGCAGGTGACACCACCGATTCCTCTCGATTGCTCTTCATACTGTCGCCTTCGATAGCGCCGTAAGTTTCTCCAAAGGCCGTTGTTCTTCGCTCGATTAGCTTTGTGTCCCGTCTTGATTATTTGCTTTTCCCTTTTCTCCGGTGAATTCGGTTGTCCTCGAGTGTTCGCCACCGACCGGTTGTCTTCTTACATTTACAAACAGATTTCACTAGCTCACCAAGATGTGTCTGCGATCGAGCTTATCTAGCTTTGGCCACTAATGCATGTATATAAAGTATGTAGATTCCTCATATATCGATTACTCATCATTTGAGTACATTTCGATTGTATACATTTTACCGCGTAAGCATGAACTAACAAATGCAATTTTCCTTGTATGCATAGATAAACAGTGAAAAACATTACCATTTTAGACTTAATATACGGTTCCAAACTGGTATTTTTTATGCTTAATAACAAATGATGTGATCTCTTATCCTATTATGGTCTATAATATCTTATCCAGTTCATTCATTGTCATGTCCGTCCTTATTCAGGATCTCCCAGGTGCACTTGATGATGCTACCATAGTCAATCATTTGAACTTCACAAGATTTAAGAATCGCCAATGGACAATTTTAAAACATCCGCCATAAAAGCAAAGGGACTTTTTAAGGCTTACACGGTGAGTTCTGTGAATTTTTCCTTCTTACATCCTTGCATCTCTTCAAAGAATCAGCCCTTGCCGGTCCAAGTAGCAAAGACTTGTATTATGCCGCATTAAGGAGGCGGCTTATCACATTTGTGATTATTCGTTGTCTGCATCTCGATTGTTCAGATATCTCTCGAATTTTAATTATTCATTGTTATGTTCGTAGATATGCCATGAGTTTGAGAGGTTCAAAGAAATATCCGCCTCAAATAAAAATTGTCGCCTTCCACGGAGGTGTTCACATCGAAAACATAAGGATATATTGAAGAATGAATGCCCTCATATTGTGGTTGGCACACCGAAGGATTCTAGCTCTAGCCGAGATAAGGATATTTCCTTCAAGAATGTGAGGCATTCCATCCTCGATGAGCGCGACAAGATGCTCGAGTCACTCGATAATTTACTATCCTCGTTAGCCTATTTGTCATTTGATTTATTTCTATTCCTCCTATCCTCTTGTTTTCTTTCACCATCGATCCCTTAGTGACAAGTATGTATTATGTGCGGAGGGATGTCCAGAGATCTTCAAAATGACACCTCATGATAAGGTGTCATGATGTTTTCAAGAACACTCAACAAGGAGCTCCGTCCGGTTTGCAAGAAATTCATGCAAGACGAATATCCTCCACCTATCTCATTTACACAAAGCATCTTACTTAAGTTTCTCCTATCCTCCAAAGGTAATCATCCGACAATCGTCGCACTAATGTTGTTACAGCCAATACTTCATGAGCTAGAAGAAGTTCTACAGCAACACAACTTGCGAGTTTCAAAGATATGCTTTCGCTCTTCTTGTAGATTGCCTAAAGCATGAACAACTCTCATTTCCGTGTTAAATCTCACCGACACATACTCAATATTGGCATGCATTTATCACTTCACGTCGCTATTGCATTTCTACTTTATTACTTGTTAAATCTCATGATGATATATGCTCTTTCTTGCCTTGGGTATCTCATTATGATGTTGTTCATCTGCGTATCCACATTGATCCTTACATGGCCAATACTTGATGAGCTAGAAGAAGTTCTACAGCAACACAACTTGCGAGTTTCAAAGATATGCTTTCGCTCTTCTTGCAGATTGCCTAAAGCATGAACGACTCTCATTTCGAGTTAAATCTCACGGACACATACTCAATATTGGCATGCATTTATCACTTCAACGCCGCTATTGCATTTCTACTTTATTACTTGTTAAATCTCATGATGATATATGCTCTTAACGCCTTTGGGTATCTCATTATGATGTTGTTCATCCGCAGATCCACATTGATCTCTTTCATGGATAAGGTATTTATAATTTTGCTTCCCGAGTATGAAAAATATTGATATTGACAACCTTTGCAAGCTTTGTGTTTATGTACCTTTTCTGCATCATGGAGTGTTTTTCCTGCTTAATATATGTACATGGATTTTTATCGCTAATTTGTAATCATGTATAGTAAAATATATTTCAATCTGTTTCTATGATGCACCTTTGAGTATTTGTTTTCTTCTAAAAATGTGTTGGTGCTAGGCCTGTAAAGTTACATGATGGGTGTTAAGAGCACTTTATGTGTTAGGTGCTAGGTCCTTTCCATGGTTTTTCTTAAAAGAACCTTTCGATTCGAGTAAAATCGCAAATCTTTCATGAGAGGCCTAAATAAATACCGAAAAACGTTTTCCAAAAATTATTTTTAACACAACGTTTTCGCTTTTCCTTTAGAAAGGAACAAAACATTATTATCTGCTTTTTCTCGAAAATTCTCTGAGATTACGAGATAGCCTAATTTTTTTCCCTAGACGGCTCCCAGGCTTCTTTCGTTTGTTTTTTGGTGCACCTTTATTTACAGAGAGACACTCAAGTGTTTACATAAACCCTACGAAACTTTCAAAGATAATTTTTAGCACATCATTTTATACAGTGAGAAACTTCAATTTTTGCAAAGAGCCTCCGGAGCTTTCAGAATTTATTTTTTTCACGATGTTACAGAGAAGCACTCCAATTTTTGCGCAGACTCTTCGGAGCTTCCAAGATTTATTTTTTAACACGTCATTTTTTTCAAACATTTACTCAAAACTTTTTCAAATTACATATTTATCCATTTTCCCCTATTAATCTCCCAAAACTCATGTGATTTTTTACTTGTCTTGCAGCGGTCGGCACGGCGTGGCGCGGCGTGCGCCGCGCCAACGTGTCTAGTATACATGACAAGATAAGTGCTTTCCATGTACTAAAGTTTGATCCATCGGTTACTATCACCAAACAAGTCGTCGTCCTCTCGTAGCTCCAGCAATTAATTAACCTGCAAGCCCACGACAACAGAGTGATGTCACCGTGGTGATGTCATGCACAAAATGGTGCAACTCGTGCGTGCGTGTAGGGCCGGGCTCGACTCTATTTAAGTAAACTCGGTAAGTAAATAATTTAATATATCCTATTTTTAATAAAAAAATATTTAGGTTTAAACTCAGTTCAAGTAAACTCGATAAAAGTTAATATATAGTAATATTTAATAAGTACTATGTAAACTAGCATACTTACCCATGCAACCACGTGTCTAGATATTATGATATAATTATCTTTGATGTACAACTCTACTTTCAATGATTCAAATACAATTGTATTTGTTATATAACTCTATTTATATATGATATAAAACTCTACTTCTAATGATTGAAAAATAATTGATTTGCTATATATGATTAATCTACACCGTTATAATCTGATCCTACTAAAATAAGTGGTGGAGATCCTTTCTTTTTTCTTCTGATTAATGTGAGAATTTCTAGAATTTAGAATTATTGTAAGATTTTCTTGCTCTTAAAACAAAGTTGGTGGAATTTCTAGAATTTAGAATTATTGTAAGATTTTTTTGCTCTTAAAATGAAGGAGATACCTTAAATATCACCGATTGTTTTTATATATATAGATTTATCTGACTCGCGAACTGTTCAAGCTTAGCTCGGATGTGAACCTAGAGTTTTTTTTTTACAGCCCTCCGTGCATGGTCAGATCTACCGAGCTGCTGTTAATTCCCGATCATTATTAATTGATGGCGCGCGTGGTGCATATGTGACAGGTCAGCAGTAGCCAGCGTTGATCGATCATTGGTTGGTCTCTCAGCTTAATTCAGACACTGAGAGCATATCGGCCGGCAAAATTACTTAATTAGCTATATATGAGAGGTACTTTCATACTTTTCTTTTTGACAGCTACACAAATATTAAAGTATAAATGAAGGGGCATATCAGGTCAATCATTGTTTGGTGCAATCACCGTGCAATCATTAAGAAAAGTTTCAAAAATTCTAAAAAATCGTGGATGTACATCTCATCTTACTCCATCTACATATAAAATTTCATGCTCAAATTCATCATGTGCTTGAAGTTACAAAAAGACAAATTTGGGGTGCATTTGAACTATTCAAGTTTGTCTGAAATTTGTCTTTTTTATTACTCTTAACATAGGATGAATTTGATCATGAAATTTTATATGTAGATGGAGTAAGATGAGATGTACATCCATGATTTTTTTTAGAATTTTTGAAACTTTTCTTAGTTGGATTGCACGGTGATTGCACCAAAGTCACTGATTGACTGATATGTCCCCATAAATGAATGGTAGATGATGATTACTTACCCCTTCACTTGCTTCAAGATTTATATAACTTGTATTAGGAGGGGATGCATTGAAGAACTGTTCGCTATATATACTTCCTCCATTCATAAATAAATATCATTCTAAATTCTTAAACTTGCATCAAGACACCTATAAAACGCTACATTACTATCTTTCATTATATCTTTGAATGATGTATTTTACTCTAATTTATTGTAGTAAATAATATTAAAAATAGTTAAAAGGATAGGTATATGAGAAAAGTGGTAAAAAGCTATCTCAAAATTATAAAATAACTTGTATTTAGGATAAAATTTAAAAACTAGAACAATAACATGTATTCAGGACTGAAGAATACATATAAGTATGTATAGACGTTGGCCCATCTTATTCATGAAATTAAGAACTCATAATTACATACGAGCCGTGAGTTGTTTTTGTGTGGTACTCCTTCAATTCATAAATATACATAAGTTTTGAAGTTTATTAACCGTAGGTATCCCAAAATAAATCATCGATCCAACCATTGGCCGTGATGTGCACCGGTGACCGGATCGGCCTGGTGAAGTCCATCTCCTGGAGCAGAAGAGTAGCAGCAGCCGGTGTCGGGTCCCAGTGACCGACGGCGAACAACCCGTCGACCTGCGGATAATAATCGTTGTCGCTCGAATTGGCGTCACTACTCCATGTGATACCCGATGAGATCGCCGGAGATTGATCAGTCCCAGTAGTACCAGTGCTAGATGAGCCAGTAGTACTACTGTCATCAGCAGCAGGAACGACAACGTCATCAGGATTCAGTAGTGGTACATGTGGCGCTGCTGCATTATTATCAGCTGGTTTCTTCGAACGGACGGTGGTCTCGAGGATCACCGGCGCCACCTCTTCCATCGTCTTGCAGGTGTGCCCGGCGATGTACACCACCGTGTACTTTGGGGACCCCCGGCCGCCGTTCACGTCGACCTCGTCGTCGTTGCGTTGCACTGTTCTTTTCGCGGGGCACCCTTGGTCCGTGCTGTTGGTGCACCTGTAGTAACTCCTGTAATTCAAATGCACAAGTGGAAATTAAGCAATATTAAGATTCATCACCGTTTGCAATTATATAGTAAATTCATGCATGTGTACATCGTAAGCATCTTGTTCTTCTTAGATGGCATGCCGATGAGCGCAATGCCCGGTATGGCCATCGTGTACCAGGCTTCTGGACACATCTGAAAGCCTTCAGCGACGGGTCGGTACTGTACTAGACTGTAGGGGCCTAGAGGACGACGGCTACTGCATATCACTGTCCAAGGATGGGTGCACATATCTACAACAGTACGAATCGTCTGGGCACGACAACGAAATGGCATCTTTTAGCGCATGCAGCTCCCCATTTTTTCCCATTGTTTTGGGGTAGTTAATCTTGTCATTGTCAAACCTCAAGGTTAATTAAAATTATGCGTGCGATAATACTCCCCAGTAGTTAATTATATGTACTAGTAGCTACGTACAATGAAAAGGTTAATTGGCCGATTGAGTAATAGTAGATATATATTTAATTACCTCGGGTATTTGGCACCATCGATTTGCTTCTGGCCGTACTTCCTCCATTGGTACCCATCGAAATCTGGCACCGTCGTTACAAGCATTGTTGTCACTTCCTTGTACCTCCTGCTGCGAACGATCCATCAATTTGAAGAAAATTAGTACTCCATACAGTCCAATTACTAGCATGCAGGAGAGGGTGCGTGCGAGCTTTGTAGTGTGCGTGTGGGGACGTGCTCGTTAATTACCTTGTTTTAAGACCGCAACGAGGCTTTTCATTTGCACCGCCACCCGGCTCGCCGTGTTGTTCGTCCCGGGCTCTCTTACTCCCCCGGCGCCGCCGTCTCCCAGCGCACACCGGCGCCTCAGCGACCACCGACGCGTGGCTGCAGGCACCGCGCAGCCCGGGTATCGCATTCGGGGAGCGCTCGTCAAACATGGTGTCGAACAGCTCGGCCACAGGCCCGGACGACCGTGACGCACCGCCGCCGCTTGGAGTCGGAGATGGCAGCCGCCACTCGCGCAGCTGCGCCACCAGCTCGCGCTCCCGCCCCAACATCCCCTCCGCCGCCGTAGCCTGCTCGCCTGCAGCTCTGGTGCGTCTGTGTTGCATTACTGACCGACGACTCTAGCAGGCTAGCTAGCTAGGTGTGCAGTGTGTCGCTGTTGGCCTGCTGCTTATGCTATATGATGCTATACCTGTACACCGTTGCGGAAAGTCGCAGCTTCTTTATAGAGAGCTACGAGGCAAGGCAGAACTAAACCAGGAGGCATGCAAATCTGGCTAGCTAGCTAGGTGTGGACACGTACGGCCTCACGTCGGAACTGGAGCACATACGGATCAAACTGGTTTTGCGTGTGTGGCCCGGCCGCCTGACTAGAATCGTGGTGGGGATAAAGGAAAAGAATGTACAAAGGGGAAATTAGAGAAGATTATCTGGCCAGTCTTGAATTTGAGGAAGTACTTCTTTTCCTGATGGATAACCATGTATCAAATTTTGATTTTTGACCTATTTTCCACCGGTCAAAAATGGGTAAGAACAAGTGGAGAATCGGTAGAAACCGAACAGATTTAAAGCCTTTTTTTGAAATGGGTGGTCAAAATGCGGCAAAAAATAGAAAATCGGCTGATTTTAGAGTGATTTTCACCGATTTTTTACTGGTCTTTCACCAAAAATTGGAAAACCTCACTTTCCTCATCGATTTTCAACCACTTTCATCAATTTTTGACAGGTTTTATCCAAGTTTCAACCGGCTTTATTCAATTTTTGGCACACTAAAGGAAAATAGGTAAAAATTCAAGGAAAATTTGAAAAAATTCAAAAATATTTCTAAAAAACTGAATAAATCCCAATTAATCTACAAAACATTTTAGAGATATTTCAACACTTTTTAATTCATTTATTACTTCTTAAAAATCAAAAATAGTAATTAATGAAAAGGAACATTAACACTGTTAGATTTTATAAAAAATTACATGCTTGTTCACACTCTAAAATTTTAATTGTATCAAATAGAGTTTCTGAGGAACATGTAGTACAATTTTCAACAATATTAGACTTCATTTATTGCCCCTAGAAAATTAAAACTAGAAAAAACTAGAAAAGCATATACAACGACAGTAGCATTCACAGAATTTTTTCAAAAATACACAGGCCTGATCATCGTCGTAAAATTTTACAAAATCATTAATATTACCTCAGAACCTCACTCAAAATTTTTTAGAAATATGAGAGTTTATTTCATTCCCCTAGCTAGAAAATCAAAAACAGAAAGAGCATACACGAAAGTAGTAGCACTATCAGATTTTTTTTAAAAATGCGCAAGTCTAATAATCATCTAAATATTTTACAGCGTCATTAGAATTGCCTCAAAACCTACATAAAAATTTTCAAAAAATTTTAACACTTTTTGATAAATTTTTCTAATTTTTTAAAATTTAAATTTAAATTGGATTGGTTTGCTCACCGGTTTCAACGCTCGAGCCTCAATATAGTCAAAAATCACAATTTTTGTGCGATCTTCGTGATCTTTAGAACCTTTTTCCAATTACCCAAAAATGGATCAACGTTATCAGAAATCTTGCTGTTTCGAACTATCCAGATACTCCGGCAGGCCAGAATGATTATCTGCTTGTAGACTTGACTAGTGAGGCTATCATTGATGTTCTCCTCCTCCGAGGCTTCAATGGTTGATAAGCCTACTTGTCGACATGTTTAACGATTGTAGACTATTGCGAAGTTGGACGGGCATGCGTGCGTGAATAGCTAGCTAGCTAGGAAATTTCTTGGCCTGCAGCGGCTAGCTACTAGAAAAATATATATCAATAGTGATTTGTAATTGTCATCAGTAATGATTTTCGAATCACGACTAATATAGTACCACTGACAATCGGGATTATCAGAGGCGGTTTTCAAATCTCCACTGATATTGTCAATGGCCAGTGGCTCGTCCATCCTAATACTACTCTCGTCCAAGAACGCTTCCATCCTATTACTACTCTCGTCCAAGCACACTTAACTTCAGAGTTTTTGTAAAATTCAGTACTTTAGTGGTGGCATGATCACTTCTCACATATAATGTGCCCTTCCTCTCCTTAACCCCGTGAAGCACCCGAACACTGATTTCCAATTATTTCAAATTAGCAAACCATAGAGGTAAATAGCAAAATTTAAAACTTTCAAATTTATTTTTCATACTTTTGACTATTAATTATGCTTATAATATATGTGCCCATTACTATTAATGAAACTTGTAAAAACACCATAATTTTTTACTTGTGCCTTCGATTTTGGTATTTTTGTGCTTTCCGGAATCATCACACGATGAGCTCTCCAATTTTATTCTTTTGAGCACCGATTCTAATTTCTAAATACAAAATCCAAGCACGTTTGTTAAAATAGCCATAACTTTTGACTCGTGACTCCGATTGGAACGTTCTTTGGCTCGTTGGAAAGATAACAAAAAATAGCATCCGAATTTTATAAGTGTGCAAAAATCAGATGGTCGGATCCTAATGATTTGTGCGAGTGCGTCTTGTGACTAATTAAAAAAAGGTTGTTTAGGACCTTAAAATGGCTTTTGAAGTTTTGAATCTGTTTCGATCGTTCTTTTTCATTATTGTAAATATAATATTAGTTCAAATTATTTCAAATGTGATATTATTTAATTTCAAATCTTTCAAATTAGTAGACAGGAGAGGTAATTAGTAATATTTAAAATTTTCTATTTTTATTATTTGTGGCAGCTTCAAATTAAAACCGCAATAGATAATGTTATTAGTAGCAGTTTTAGTCAAAAACTACCACAGATGCTCACATTATCAGTAGCGGTTTTAGCCAAAAACCGCCACAGATTCTATGTATAATCAGTGACGGTTTTTTGCTAAAACCGCCACAGATGCATTTGTGGTAGTTCCAAAGAAAAACCGCCACTCATAATGCATTATTTGTGACGATTCTAAATAAAACCATCACAAATAGTTTTTCACTATTTAAAAAACCGCCACTAATAATACTATTTATGATGGTTCTAGAAAATCGTCGTAAATAGAGTGTCATATATGTACTGTTTTGCAGTGTATAGCATGCCGTAGGGAAAGAAGTTGAAATTGCGGAGAAACAAAACGATTTAAGAACACTATAAATCATGTTGTTAGCTAGGGTAGTTGAGAGAAAAGATCGATCTCAAAAGAAAAACAGTGGCACCGTACCTATCGAGACTTCGAGAGAAACTTAATTAATTAACACCGGCAGGCGGCTTGCATGTACCACACGCGAGGCAGCACGTGTAAGTCGTACGTTACAACCACCTCATTAATACGGTACAAGCCATCGCTGGTGCAGACAACGAATTTTTTTTTAAAATAATATTATTTTATTTAGAAATTGCGACATTAATACTCGGATTAAAAAAATTACAAAAATAATATATCTTCGCCAAACCGTTTGACGAAAATAGTATTTTCGCTAAACCATTCGGCGAAAACACTATTTTCGCCAAACCGTTTGGCGAAAATAGGCTAATCCGGCGTTAATACCCGTTTTGAACCCTTAATACCGAGATTCGGTTTAGTGAAAATAGTATTTTTGCCAAACCGTTTGGCGAAAACTATCTTCGCCAAACGGTTTGGCGAAAATCCTTCGCCAAACCGTTTGGCGAAAATAGGCGAATAGTTGTTCAAATTAAACGGCCAGCCGAAAGAGCTTAAGGTCAAAGAAAAAAGAAAGAAGAGAGTGAGCGCTGGTCACAAGTAAAGAAAAGAAAGGGAGAGGAAGAGAGGGAGAGGGAGAAGAGAGAGAGAGCGCAGGAGGGAGAGAGAGGGCGCGCAGGAGAGAGAGAGGAGAGAGCGTGCGCTGGAGAGAGGGAGAGGAGAGTGCTCAGGAGAGAGGAAGAGGGAGAGAGAGAGGAAGAGGAGAGAGAGAGGAGGGAGAGATGAGGGAGGAAGAAGGAAGGAGGGGAAAAAAGAAAAAAAAAGGTAATTTTTTTAAATTTTGTTATTAAATTTTTATAGTGAAAATTAATTTAGAGATTTTAGATATTGATGTAATATTAGAGATTTTAGATGTTGATGCAATATTAGAGATTTTAGATATTGATGTAGTATCGATATTTATGCAATATTTGAGATTTTAGATATTGATGCAATATCGATATTAGAAATTTTAGATATTGATTCAATATTAGATATTTTAGATATTGATGCAATATAGCGATTTTAGATATTGATGCAATTGGCGATACTAGATATTGAGGTAATATTGGCGATACTAGATATTGATGTAATATTAACGATATTAGATATATACTATACTTAGTGATATAGTTAGCGATATTTTATTTGTGCAATTTGTAGTCACCGGTATAAATCTTATATTATTAAATATTTTGAAATGTTGTGAAATATTATGATATTGTTCTTATATTAATGCTAAAAAGGACTGTATGGTCTAAACTCAAGCAGTAAGAATATTCATACCTGATTGTTCATAGAAAATGCCGGCATGATAATTTTCTCATTTAGGAGGGAATCGTTGTTATATTAACACTTTTGTTTTCAAGATTTGTAAACTCAATTTATATAAAAATTAATTTTGTTTAGTTAGTGATATTAAACGTTAGTGGTGATCTAAAATCAATTTTGTTTATGTCGTCGCAGAATGTCGGATCCAAAGAAATTTAGGGTATAGTATGGCGATGGTGAAATAAAAAGCAAGCGTAATGGTGTTGATTTGAGCGCTTTTGCGATCCAAAGTGATGGAACACTTATTCCCGATAGAGTTAGCATCCGTGATATAAAGCTTTGTTGACCCAATATTTTTCCCTGGATCCAAGTGTTTACTCTGTTACCATTCAAATCTTATTCACACGTAGTAAGGGTGACTCGGCTCTATGGGAGTCGAAGAAAGTAGATCGGACGTACTTGTGGCAGAAATGGTTAAAGTGGTGCAAGGGATCTAGCCTTGAATGTGTAATACTGGTGCAGACATGCCGTAAAGAAGAGGTGAATATTAGTGGTGTGGCGAAAGAAGCACATCGGCTACAGCTAAACAAGTTCAGGAAGTGGTACCGGTTGAGGTAGCAGTGGAGGATGATAACAGGGATGTAGCAAACGCAGAAGGTCGGACAGATGAAGGGGAGGAAAGCGAGCAACTTGTTGATCAATTGGAGTTGGTGGACCGTATGGCGATGCAAGATGAAGCTGAAATGTTGGAGTGTGATGATGACATCGATGAAGATGAGGAGGGGGGAGAAGCTGATGATGATGAAATGCATGGTAGTACTGGGGCAACGGATGTACCCATCCCTGACGAATGGAACAGGAAAAACAAAGCTGGTATGGAAGTTTTGTGGGGGCATGAGTCACGCTGGGAGTATGGTAGCAATGCCGTTAATTTGAATCAAATTTTCGCAAACAATTCGAGTTGAAGTTAGCGGTGAAATTTGTGGGCACTATCGCAGCAGAGAGAGTTTGAGTTATTTTGTCGATCTAGATAAATACACGATGAAGTGCATAACCAAGAATGTGAATTCGAGTACATGCATACAAACCAAGCACGAGACATTTTGGATTGCATCACGGTAGATGGGCACACATGCGCAGACTAGAAAATGTTCTCGTGAAACACCGCAACTTGAATGCGGTCAGAATCGCTAGCGTGATATTCAATGAGATCATCGAGAAGGTGACATTGAGTGTTCTTATATTCGTAAAGCAATCTTGAGAACATTTAAGTACCGGATAAGTTACTCGATAGCTCTGGCGAAGCGAAGCAAAAGGCATTAGAGAAGAGGTTTGGTACATACGAGGCTTCGTATTGTAACCTACCTCGAGTGCTTGATGTCTTGAAGGAAACCAACCCTGGCACGTACACCGCTTTTGAAGAAAGTGAAGCGGATGGTAATGAGATCTCGATATTTCATTGTGCTTTTTTTTCATTGGGTCCTTGCATTGTGTCATTCAGGTAGTGCTGTCCATTGCTGTGCGTTGATGGTACATTCCTGACTGGGAAATACAAGGGGAAGATTCTAACGGCCATTGCAGTTGATGCGAACAACCACATATTTCTATTGGCCTTTGCATTTATTGAGGGTGAGAACCAGGATAGCTGGCTGTGGTTTTTCAGACATTTGAAGTTCGGGTAGTTCGTGATCGGCCCAACATGTGCATTATCCATGATCGTCATAAAAGTATCATTTCGGCAATTAAGACTCTACATGAGGACCTTGATGAGCCTTTTCCATGGCGTGACATGCAGAACAGGTGGTGCATGAGATATTTGGGAGTAAATTTTTTCAGGCAGTTCAAGAATAAGAAACTGATGAACCTATTTAAGAGGTTATACAAGCAGAACCAGGCATGTAAGTTCAACGCGATATTGGCCGAGTTAGATAAGCACACTACCGCACATATTGAAGAGTCAAGAAGCAACCAAAGAACGCCGAACGATTGCCCACCCAAAAGGCTATCACCCTTGAGCGCTCGATCCTCCAAATCGAGGAGATTTATCATCAAGAAACATTAAGTGTTTCTCGCCGGATAGAGGCGGAGCTGTTGGAGAAGTGGGCATTGCTCCATGACATTGGAGGCGCCAGATTAGTATACTAAATTAACACAGCTACGACGATTGAACAATTAGTGTTATTGTGCTAACTGATATATTTGAATATGTTTGGTGTCATGACAACGAATATAGCCGAGGTTTACAATTGGGTCAACAGAGGCCTGCGTCCGTTACCACTTATGGCCATCCTGGAAGGCATATTGCACGGCATCGTTGGCTACTTCCAGAAAAGGCATGCGGAGGCTGTACTTCATGCCACGACATTGCAAATGCCATACTGTGCACGGATGATGGCCTACATGGAGGAACGAACCAGTAAAGCTCAGTTGTATATGGTGCGTAGCTTCGGAATCACTGAGTACCGCTTCGAAGTGACTCTCCGGTGTAAAGGGGGATTGGGAACCGACACAGCGGTTATTACACACGAGGTTAACCTAGGCCAAGGGCCACCGATGGTGTGAATGCACCGCAACCAGCCAAGACTTCTTCATATTCCCCGCCGCATGTGATCGCAGCTTGTGGGCAAATTGGGATGAACACGTCGCAATACGTGTCCCCTTTCTACTTGAAGGATCATGCTGTCAATACCTGGTCCGGTGAATTCCGTGGTTTCCATGCACATGGTGATTTCACCGCCATTAATAGAGATGTGCGATATGTTCACGGATGCAAACTTGCGAGGTGTCGCGGAAGGGCAGTTGGTCATCCACAGTCTAGGTGCATTCGCAATGACATGGATAAATCTGAAGTGGGTGGCCCTGTTAGGAGGTGTTCTCAGTGCGGTGAGTACGGGCACAAGACAACGCAATGCCCGTAGTGTTATGTATTGAATTATGTAATGTATATTGAATTATATAATATGTATCATTTTATCCTATGTTAGGTATTTGCGGGTATATTGGACCTTTTGTCATGTTTATGTATTGAATTATGTAATGTGTATTGAATTATGTAATATGTATCATTTTATCCTATGTTAGGTATTTGCGGGTATATTGGACCTTTTGTCATGTTTATGTATTGAATTATGTAATTTGTATTGAATTGCGTAATATGTATGTCGTTTGTTTATTTATGTTGAACTCTTTAGTCTTTTGTTTTACATTACTAACCCTACTGTTTTCCTGTTTACTTACAGGGATGGAGCACCCCGAGTCACTTCTTGACTCTTCCTTAGACCGACGGCACCGTGTGTTCGTCCACACCACAAAAGGCCTTGAGAGGGTGCCTCTGCTGCGGATCCGTGTGCCTAACAAGGCATGGCGGATCCACCCAGGCTTTTACACCAGGTGAGTTGCACTACATTTACATGTTTCATTGCTCGCACAATTGCATTTCGTCTAACTAATATTTGAATACTACGACTGTTTTTTTCCTGGGCGATAGGTTGACATGCTGGGTTGCTTCCTCTCGTTCGCATGGTCGAGGGCTCACCGAGGACGCGGTTGAGGATCGGCGGGGCGAGGATGGTCCAGAGCGGTCACGGCGTTTCTGCTCGACCGTGCCTCTTTATCGTGTTTGGTGGACCGTTGGCGCCGAGACGCACACTTTCCACCGCTGCTGCGTTCGAGGTGACGGTGACCTTGCAGGACGTCGCCATGCTTACAGGGTTGCCGATCGCTGGGACACCGATCGGACCCTCGGTGACTCCTGCGGGGTGGGTGGCTGACCTGGAGGAGAGGTTCGTCGGAGTGGTTCCCACTGACCCGACGATACTCGTCGGTAGGAAGAAGCACGAGCCATCGAGGAGGTGGTTGGCCCAGTTCGAGGCGAGTGCTTGTACGTGTATATGCTATTCTAATTTTTTGTAACGTTATTAACATATTACTATATGTTAATTGTCATAGGTGCAGCGGATGGTGGAGGACCCCACGGAGTACCAGGTGGCACGACACTTGGAGGCCTACCTGCTATGGTTGTTTGGGATGGTCATGTTCACGACAACACACGGCAACAGCGTCGACGCATGGTGGATAGCCTACGCATGGGCTATTGCCGACGCTGATTCAGACCACGTCCCGCAGGTATCCTGGGGTTCGGCGGTTCTTGCTGCCACGTACCGCGCCCTTTGCGACACGTGCGTGAAGAAAAGCAAGACCGCCAATCTAGCTGGGATGCCTCTTCTTCTTCAGCTTTGATCGTTCGAGCGCTTCCCTGTGGGTCGACCCTTAGTCGACTCGCGACACTACACCGCCGACATGTACAGAGGCGACGAGATCGACCGGCTGACCATGGGCTCGCTTTGGACTCAACGACGGGTACTTATTTTCTTGAATTGCATTTATCAAATTTTAATTGCAGTCGCATGTGCTTACACATATTTTTTTCTGTTGTAGCCACAGTGGGCGGGAGTACAGGTACGTTCGGCGTACCACTCCTTCATGGAGACAGTCCACCACCTGCTCGCGGACCAGGTGATTTGGGACCCTTATAGCCAGCGCCGTGTCTAGGAGAGAGCCGCGCCAAGTGGGCTCTCGGCGCTTTGCTATAGGGACCAGGCTTATTGGCTGACGAGGAGGAAGATCGTCCTCGACATCTTCGTGGAGAACTGCGCGTCGCACCGAGTCCTCAGACAGTTCGACCTTCGCCAGCTGGTCCCTGTTCCTTGGGGGGATTGTGTACCGGAGGGAGTACACACGTGAGTTATTCGACAAAAAATATGTGAAATACTTACGTCATATGTCTAATAATTTGGATTTTTTTCAGGTTCTCCACCCAGGGGCCTCAGAAGAGCCTGTCCACCTTGCTACAGAGGATGGAGCCATGGCTCGCGCAGTAGGACGAGGCGCAGGACGACGTCGTCGATGAGGACACACCTTACGATGACTCGTCCTACCAGCAGTACCTGGCCTGGTACATGCCCCAGACGCGTGCCCGTCTCCTACTAGTGGAGGAGCCTCCGGGCCACGCGTACCCTCCTAGCGTGGCTAACTTGTATTCAGGCTAGGCAGGAGCGGCCATGCACACCATTGTAAGTCTTATTTTTGTAAATTACATTATGTATTCCTTACGCTATGTCTATGTGCATATCAGTTTGTCGTATGTGGCAGGTGGACCACACTAGGGACCTCAACGAGCACAGGAACAACGTCTTGTCCAGACTACTTGACGGAGTCAGCGTCTCGCTGGACGAGATGACAGAGACGTGGAGATGCATGGTGAGCGCCACTCGCAGGATCGTGGAGCTGGGTTCTTGTTAGCACGTCGACGCTACTGATCGTGCCACCTCTTCCAGACCGCCGCGCGTGCCTTCGCACCCCACACCGACTCCTCGTCACTGTCACACGGAGGCGAGTCCAGCTTCCACACTCCTTTGCCTCCAGGCCCAGATGTGGCTAGAGGGTCCAGCTGGCAGCCACCACGTGGTCCCACCATGATCCCCATGCCAGGTAAGTCGAGCTACTCACGTTTCGTATAAGTATCACGTAACTATAATTAAAGTTATTATCCGAACGTCAGAGCTCGCTTACGCCAGTGGAGGAGGATTCTCTCGATCGCCGCGACTCCTCGGTACATCAAGCACATCTCTTGGGCGGACCAAGACTTCAACGGTACACGATTCGCCAAACCCCTCCACCGACGCAGATTCACGAGCCCCCTCCACCGACGCAGTTCACGCAGCAGGACTATGGTACCTACGGGTACGCGTTGCCTCCCCGAGAGCATCGACCGGCAGCGTTCTGACCCCTCGACTACGGCGGCGCGGCCATCACAAATGCTTTCACCCACGCCTCTGACGATGCACCGGCCTCGCCACAGAGGTCAAGAGGGTCGTGTTAGGGGTGCAGGACAGTGTCCACAATAGGGGTTGCGGCCGACTAGGGACTCGTTGTTAGACTGTTGTCCTATTTTTGTTTCTTACTTTGTACTGTTCTACAGTCTTTATAGTATTGTTCTCGCTTTGTTACTTTGCTCCGTACTGTTTTACAATGTTAATAGTGTTGTTCACGTTTTTTTACCTTTCCGATGTCAATGCGACATGACAACACGAACGTTGCAGCTTTCTCAGATCGATTCGACAACACACTGCAGCCCACTTTTTCAGATCGATTCGACAACACGCTGCAGCCCGTTTTTCCAGACCGAAACGACAACACGCTTAGACAATGACGATGCACACAACAGCTTTCTCGAGCGAGACGACAGCACGCTGCTATCAGCTTTCTCAGAAAGCGAAGTGACAACGCCATGACACCCACCACTTTTTAGGACTGAAATGACAACACGCTGTAGCCCGCCTTTTTAGAGCAACGGCGATAGCGGCCCTATATAAGGGCGATAATTACCCTTTATACCACCCGCCTGCCTTCCTTCCCACAGAGCGAGACCACGAGGAAAGGGTGAAACGAGAGAAGAGAGAAAAGAAGTAGAGGATCAGCCGAACATGCCGAGACGTGCAAGTGGAAAGGGAAATGGGAAGGCGAAGGAAGAGGTAGGCGTTTCGGCGTGGCCGTGCAACATTGTGTACCAGGACCTTTTCGTACCTTTCGGGGTTGTCCCACCAATGTGTCTATGCGGAGATCCTTGCAGGCTTGTCCACTCTTGGGAAATTCTGACTTGGAAGAGGAGGTATTTGGATGTGCCGCAACTACGCCTTCGACCCGCCGGAGAAGAGCCTCAGGACTCGACAGCTGGTAACAATCATACGTGTTTCGTAATATTTGTACATAAAACTTTGCTAATTTAAGTTTCATGCAGTCGCCTCCGCCACTATGTGAATTTGAGCAGTGGTTCGACATGGAAATCAACCCCGAACACCAAAGGCTCCTGGATCAAGCCAACCAGGATGACGAGTTTAGGCGGCAGCTTCAACAGCAGCGTGACGCCACACACGAGGAGGCACGTAGGAAGGAAGCGGAGGAGAAGGAGGCCGAAAGAGAGAGGAAGCGAGAGAGGGCACGTCGTGCCAGAGAAGCCCCACCGGTGGCATGTGCGAAAGGGAAATGGCCTCGATCCACTCAGTAGATGTTAAGTTATGCCCCTCCTAATTTTAAGTTGTAATAAAGAGTGTGGACTATGTTATTTTCCGCCAAAACATATTATTTCCGTAGTATTATGTAACTTATTACCGTAGTATCATTTTATCATATGTTATGTACTTGCGGGTATATTGGACCTTTATCATATTTATGGAATGTCGTTTGTCGAATTATTTATGGTCTGTCGTTTCTGTATCCTTCGTGTTGTTCACATACTTATTACGCTTTGTAATATAAATGATTTATTCACTGTTTTAATATAATTTCTCGTGAAATTTGTCGTCAAAGATAATGAAGAACAACGAAATTTGCATTATTCATTAGCCCAAATTTTGACCAATAATTAGTTAAATTATGTGCATGTTTAATTTACAAAAGATGTATCAATTGATTCATATTTCACCGATCTTTCAATTATTATTTGTTTCATAACAATTCATAATATATTATAACATAAATTAACGGCCAAAGTTTACTTCAAAAGACTATTTCGAATTCTAATACGCCCTATATTTTCGAACGGAGGAGTACATGACTTATCCTCAAGACGGAAGGGCCATAGTGGGCCTAAGACCATATCCTAAATGAAGGTGCGTGAGTTGCACTCCGCTTTTCACAAAGCTAGAGAGTACTTTTTCATCAAGGGCGACATAGCGAGCGAGGAGTACGGAGGCAAGATATGGTATATTTTTCAAATTTTACAAAAATTGTTGTACTAAAAAAATTAGTTAACGCTTCAAGGTTAACACGAATTTGTGAATGAAATTAATGTACATAATATCTACCTTAATATTAATTTTTAATATTTTACAAATTTTATACATTTCAATATTACAAAGAAAATTAAACACCTATTTTCGCCAGATGGTGTGGCGCCACACCGTTTGGCGAAAACAGTCTTCGCCCAACGGTGTGGCGAAAATACTATTTTCGCCAAACCGCTTAAGCAAAATAGGCGATCTCGGTGTTAAGGGTTCAAAATGAGTATTAACGCCGGATTAGCCTATTTTCAGCGAACGGTTTGGCGAAAATAGTATTTTCGCCGAACGGTTTGGCAAAAATAGGCCGAATGGTTTGGCGAAAATACAATTTTCGCCAAACAGTTTGGCGAAGATATATTATTTCTGTAATTTTTTAATCTGAGTATTAATGTCGCAATTTCTAAATAAAATAATATTATTTAAAAAAAATTTGCAGACAACCATGTCACGGATGGTTAAAAACGTCTAAACATATTATCCGTCAGACGTGTGCACCTATCTGTCAGTGATAAGAAGAAATAGAGTTGTCCTTAAATTCCTAATAGATCGGTCTGTTTCAATACAGTTGTAATGCAATTCCAAACCTGTTGATGGGAAGACTAAAGTATTACATGTATATTGCAAAATTGATAAACCTCTAGGTCATTAGTATTATTTTTACCTGTGATAAGTTGCATATTGTAGCAAATGTAGAATCTACATTGGTTAGTGCCCTTGGATTGCTGGTGATACTGTCAAAATAGAATTCTTTAGTTCCAGATGCATTATTATGGAATGTGATATAATATTATTATATACTAGCAGACACCAAGAACTTATAATCGTGCTTCAGCTTGGACCCGTACTTGGATGGCCCTCCACGAGCTTTTTACACTTCGAATGACCTATCAAGTAATTTTGCGACGGGCTTCAAGTCGTCGGTGTCATCCTTTGAGAAATCAAGATATATTACCGGTTCTATCTTTGTATAATTACAATTAGAACTATAATATCCAAAAAAAATTCCTTTATTATTGTTTGTTATTGTTCTATTGCAATTTGTGAGTTTTGTGATTTTTCTAGATTTATTGGATTTTTCTCGATTTTTTTGAAATTATTTTAAATTAAATATATTGGCCTTTTGTTGAAAACTAAGTAAATATAGATAAAATTTAAATAAAGTTTTGCTAAAATATTTTATTTGAGTCCGAATGTCTCAAAGTATTTTTAAGATTTTTGTTGGATTTTTTCTGATATTTTTGTTGGTTAAATATAATTAAACTAATTTTGATATTTATTTTAAAGAAAAATTCGAAAAGAATTCTTGAAACAATGTTGGGCCGAAGCCCATACTGTTTGCCGACCTGGTCCACCTTCTAGAAGCTCACTCCGTGACCATTGGATTCCAATCGGAGTGCCTACGTCAACCCCTTCTTCCGCGTTAAGTTGTAGTCGTTAGATCTGCGATGGATGCTCAAGATCGTTCGCTATAGGAAACCACATTATCAAATCTTAGCCGGTGATTTGGATCTGACGGTGGCGAGCGTAGCGTACCAGTTCGGGACTCTAGCAGATCTCGACCGTTGGAGTATTGCGTGTGCGGTTAGGATAGGATCAACCAGGAGAATCGTGACTGTCGGAGCGGACGCATGGATGACATCGCGTCATCATCTTCACGTATCTGGGTGGGACTGTGTCTCGAGATCTCGTTGGTGCCGCCATGAACTCTGCAACCGAATCAAGGTTATCCCGGGGTTTCGGTGCTATATATGGAGCGCATCGGGTGCGCAGAGTCCCAAGTAGCAAAAGCCCTAAGGCAAAGCCTCAGAAGTCGCCATAGCTTTGCTACAATCCGAGTTGTTTGCCAAGCACCGCCGCAGCTAAGAAACCGCGATTCCACTGTCGTCCGTGGGAGATCAAGCTTGGAATTGGTGCTACTCGCTTCGCCTCGTCGTAAGGAAGTTGGTGCGCGCCTTGGATTCATCGGAGGATCACTGGACCTCGCCGAACGCAAGAACCCTAGAGCCGTCGCCGTTCATCTCATCACCCACGTCGTTCCAATGCCTGTGCAAGAGATCCGATCGCGTCAGAGGATTCGCGGTGTCGAGGTGAGTTTGGAGGAGCGCTTCCTACTCGTTGCTGGTGTCCCTAGGGCGTTGCGCCGCCGCAATCGAGGTGGCACGATCGGATGTGTGGCACGTGGTAGCCAGCTCGATGTCAGGTGGACACCCCGAGCTGATGTGGTGTCGTGTGGACGTCCGTGTCACTACACACGTGTACGCACACGTCAGCTAATGAAAGACCCGCATGTCATCGGGATGAAGCAGTGTGGACCGAGTCCACCGTGAATCCAATGAGGTGATGACATCACGCTGATGCAATAAAGCGAATTTCCTTTTTAAAAAATAATTCGGATATTATTTGATTTATTAATTTTCGGATTTTTATGATTTTTGAATCTTCCAAGAGCTCGTTCTCCCTCATACAAACTCCGATTGAGGTGATTCAAATTTTTAAAAATTTGTAAAATTGAGATCTATTTAATGGTGAATTTTACTTGATTTTTGGAGTTTATTTTCTCTCTATTTTGGTATTTATTTACTTTTCTTTCTCGATTCGCATAAACGTTGAGTTGTGCGATGCATCGGAGGAGGATCCGCCGACTCAAGATCAAATTTTAGAGCAAGACTAGGATCTTTGCCAAAGCAAGTTGTGCTTTGATCATGTTGAACCCATGTTTACAAAGTTGTTATTTTGCTTTACCATATTGCATGTTATTTCATGTGTACAAATATTTTCAATCTAAATTGGGACTTAGCTATCATACCTTTTGATCTATACCCTACCATGTCATTTGTATGCAATGATCTATTTGTCACCCTAGATTGGTTCACTATAATTGATTGATATTGAAGTCAACATGGGATGGTTAGATCGTAATAGTTCGCTTAGCCATGCCGCGTCATCACATATACTTGAATCATTGATAATTAATCTTGACTAATGAAATATGGAACAATGTTATGAACTTGTGCATCATGTGTAGTCACACGATGAGATTGAGTTGTTGTGGCGAGGGATGTCATGCAACAATGTTGACTTGTGGATAGCACGTGGTGCTTGGTAATCAACTGGGTTGGTAATCACTTAGATTGAAACAAGTGGCAAGGGGCAAGTGTGCCAAGGTGTGCCCGATGGGTAGAGGGTATGTGAAAGTCTTGCTTTGATCACCCTAACGACTTAACCTTGTGAGCCTTTGACCTGAGCTAATCATGCAACCACATGTCTGTTGTGGGGCAGCCTAGCTGATTAATTTGCAATGTCTTAGCTTTAGTACTGCTTATGGTGGTGTGAGTCCGGGTTCATAGATAAACTCACATGGCGCAAGAGGGGGGCCCTGTTGTGGTGGTTTAGCCCTTCAATGTTGAAACCTCAGCGGGTAGTACTAGGTTAAGGTAGGGCATTGTAAAGGCTTTGTTATAATCACTTGTCTATGTGGTGTATGGTTGTATGATGTGGGTAAAGTGTATAACCTCTACAGAGTGCAAATATATTCGGATAGCCATGCTCGCGATATTGAGCATAGCTCAGGAATTACAATCAATGATTAGTTTAATAAAATGAAAACTGAATGAGATGGCAGGATGCCATATGGAAGGGTGAAACTTAATTTAGGATTGAAAACTTGGTTTACTTGAGAAATATTGAATCTATCTATTACTGTTAATTATTTTACTATCTTTACAAGCTATATATTGTACTTGTTCATAAATACTACTTGTTACAAAATATCCATGTTAGCCATTCCTTTGGAATAAGCCTTGCATATAGCTAAGTTAGGTTTGCATTCTGTGCGCAACTTGTTGAGTGCTTTTGTACTCATCCTTGTCATCATCAACCAATCAACAGTTGAGGAGTCATCGCCTTTGTTAGAGGAGTTCCAGGAGAATGCGAGTCACTAGACCCAAGCCTTGTCAATCGCTTGTGGTGAACTGATGAGTCACCAGCATCTTCTACTTTATCCGCTGCATTTGTCTTAGTCTTTATTTTCAGTCTAGCCCTACATAGCTTAATAATGTAAGTTGGTCATAAGATCATACACTTAGTTATATAAATAAATAGAGTCTTATTATTCTTATCGCTGTGTATGTTGTGATACTTGCCAACGTTGAGCTGTTTGCACTAGCGTTGATCCAGGGACTAGTGCAGTAACACAATGGGTTCGAATTGGTGAATTCGGGTCCCCCCGATGACTGGTGGAAGATATGCTCCACCTTGAACGTGACCGAGATATTCAATATCCATTCTGCCACCGGCTTGTTGGCTTGTTCTATGTACCAATTGGCTTGTTCCATGTACCAATTTTTCAATCTAATGACAAGATATTGAAAGCATTCGCTAGCGCTCTTCAGGTATGAACGGATGTCCTAGCTTGTATTTCTAGGCTAATGGAAAGTTGGGGTCCTCCGGGGTCTGCTTCGATTTGCCTTGTCACTGCCTCGCCATCTATTATAGATCATCTTCACGGGGGACGACTAGGTCCAAAGTGAAGTAATGTCCTGGGTTATATACGGCACGGTAGCTGATTTAGTGGCCTACTTCAGTGCAACACGTGGCTCCGTTAATGTTGGTAGCCCTAGCACAGCAGGTGGCTCATGGTGTGCATGTAGCTTTAATGCTGGAGGACGATTGTCGAAGAAGATGTCCCTTTTGAGACACTAGATGAATGTGCCAATAGGATCCTCTAGTGTTACGAACTCGTCGTTTAGGGGCATCTATAGCATGACGGTCTTGGAAATTTTATGTACACCGTCGACATTCACTATCGCATAACTCGGCGCTACTAGCCAACCGTGAACAATCATCCCTCAACAGGATGGATACACGCACCCCAAGCAGTCTGTAGGGGAACAGAGCCATTGGCAAGTCTCACGTGCAGATTGCATAGTGTGGCCACCTATATATGGTACACAATTAGCTAAGTCATCCAACAGGTCTATCTTTGGAGCATTCCAGACATATATATTATTTGGATGTTGTCAAGACTCAAATATGCAAAGCCAGACCATCTGTGTATTCTGCACTAGTCCAGGATCACGCTAGTACACACATTCTCAACATAGATGAATATCACAATCATACACAGTGGAAATAAAATAAAAGACTTTATCAGTTAAATATAACTTGTTTAACGACCTTAAAGTCAACCTTAAACAAATACGCCACATAGGGCATACACTTGGAAATAAATAAAATTAAATTATTCTAGTAACCCTTTTATTTGCCACAGGCAACTGATAAGGTTCGCACCCTAATTGATCAGCTAGGTCTATCCCATACCAGACATGTGGTTGTATGTTGAATCAGTTCAAATGCTTGCAAGGTTAAATCATTAATTGACCATGGAAAACTTCACAAAACTCACAATAACTATTATCCATATCATCAACTTTCATTCAAATAACAGTGCAACCATCCAAATGCCACACTAACACACCGTAATTCACAACCCTTGCCACATGCCCTAGTCTAAATTATTTTACCACCCTAGTTGATTACCATGCACCACATGCCACCAACAACATCAATAACATTGTGTGACAACACCTGACACACCTTTTCACAAACATATTCCATATTCCATTAATCAATATTAATTTTGTATTCTCAAAATGATATCAATAACTCGTGGCACGGCTAAGCAAGCTATTCATGTTCTAACTATCGCATGTTGGCAATTAATAGTTACCAATTAATAAAGAACTATACTAGGGTGACAAATAAATCACAGCATACAAATAGCAAGTTTGACATAGTTCAATTAGGTTGAACAACTAATCCCAATTTAATTGGAACAGTTATATATTGAATTAGTATGCAATAGTTTAAAACCACAAAACTTTTAAAAACATAGGTTCAACAAGATCAAAGCACAACTTGCCTTCAAAAAGCTCTTGTTTTTGTTCTGGACTTTGTTCTTGAGTTTGGCTTCTCGCGCACAAACACCTCACGTAATTCAACGTCTATGCGAAACGATTAAATAAAGTAATAAATACCAAAAATAGAGAGAAAATATAACTCCAAAAATTAAATAAAATTCATCATTAAATAGAGCTCAATTTTACAAATTTTTAGGAACTGGAATCACCTTAATTAGAGTTCGAATGAGCGAGAAATCTAAAGTTTAAAATAAAAGAAAAGGAATAAATTCTATTTTATCGAATTAATTTTCTACTAAAAATTTAGGATTATGACATCACGAGCATTTTTAGTTTTAGCCAAATAATTTTTCTACCAAAAAAAATCTAATTATGCCATCATGCTAACGTCATCGACACAATTTACTGAATTAAAATAAATTTAAAACAAATCCTATTAGACTGACATGTGGGTTTGCAATTTATAGACCAGGTCCACAAAACAGTGAGTGCACAGTGGACTCGAGCTGTGAATCCACAGATCCTCGGTTCACGCGCATGAAATCACGGCTAGCATCACATCGCCAACGTTAGTGAGGACACGCAGTGTGCTGCGGACGCGACACACGGCATGATCTTGCCTGCCCGATCTAGATCACACGGTCAAAATTCTGGCGAAGGCAGTGGCAGCATAATGCTTGGCCATGACACGGTGTCAACATGTGTGCTGATACGGTTCGCTCGTGTCCGATCAGACGGGCACAGTTACAGCGACGATGGGTGCAACAGCGACGTCTATGCGGCAAGATCTGGTGCGCTGGTTGCGGATCAAACTGTCATAGGTCATGGCGAGGCTAGACAATGGCATGGCGGTGACATCTTACTGGAGTTGGGGAAGACGATGAAGGCCGTAGCGTTCCACGGCCTCTCCATTGACAAACCTCGACGAATCTGGTGCAGCTCAATGCGGGGCCCTCGAATCTAGACCCAAGCATGGTGAGTGGGGCACAACAATGATGCAACTTAATGAAAAGCACGGCGGCACACTTCACAACCCCAGCGAGCAAAAGTGGAGACGCTAGGGCGTCTCAGGCGCTGCTATCTTGGGCAAAACACGTAGCACTAGGTGGACTTCACTGTGCGTGAAGCGGTGCCTTAAATAGTGCCCTCGACTTTCGTGTAAGGCATGGAGAATCCGCGGTGACTGCGGAGTCCAACTGTGACACGGAGAGCGACATGGCACAATCCATGCCCTCCACGTGGCAGCGATCGGCGGTCAACAATGCAAAGGTGACGTGGTTAAATCTCATGAGTTGGATCAAGATACGACGGTGGGAGGCTAGGGATTCATGCCCGAGCAGGCTGGCGGTGTGGTTTGGGCCTGTGCGGGCAGCGAAAAAATTGGCCAAGCCCATTAGATTTCGACCCAAGAGGCTTTAAACATTTTTCTAAGATTTTCAATTTAAATAAATTCTAGAAATTAAACAAAGCCAAATAAAATAGCAAAAATACTAGAAAAATTTTGAAAAATATTTTAAGGCATTTGGGACTTTAATAAAATATTTTCAACCAAAGTTTATTTAAACTTTTAGATGTTTAAATAATTTTCATAAGAGGCTTAATTCAAATATATTCCAAATAATTCCTAAAAAATTCATAAAATATAAAATGCATAATAAATCCATAAAATGCAAAAAATTGGATGTTTTAGATGTTATCGATAGGAAATTTACCATCGTCTATGTCTGTCTCAAGGGTGAACGCATAGCTGCTCCGACGGTTAGTGAGGCTGAATTGCGTCAGTGCCATTAGACCTGATAAGCTGATACATGGCAGTGAACCATCTATCTAGAATATTTGGTGTAGCTGGTGAGCTACTCTTGCACATTTCAGCATCTTGGCATGAAGCTGCGCAAGGCACATGTTTGGAAAGTTCATAAATTTTATTGCAAATCGCATGGTGCAAACTTACGGTGCATCAAATGTATGTAACCCAAATATTATGGTGCAAATAAATAAGATCCATACACAAAGATGTTTCAACTTTCAGGCGTTTCATTAAAAACAACTTTATTATGCTAGAGAGTATAGTTAAAAATATAACTCCACTTGCTTAGTCTTTTGTATAAAAATTAGCCCTTGATGATGATCGACATGTGTATAGCTAGCTTCCTCAGCTTATTTTTCCTTGACCGTTATGCCAATTTTGATAGGAGTTAACTCATTAAATTGATTATATTCTTCCTCATCTACTACATTCTCAACTCCGACAATCCTTTTCTCCCCTAAAGAACTACATGGTGCTTCTTGTTGGATGTACGGGTCGATTACATAGAAGACCTAAACAACTTGGTTAACGAGTACGAATGGTTCGTCTTGGTATCCGACATGTTCAAGATCCACAGTAGTGACGCCGTACTTATCAACCTTCACCTACTAGAGGTGGACCCAAAAACACTGAAATAGGGGGATCTTGAAAAGTACGTACGTAGTTGAGTTCCTAAATCTTCTCTATGAACCCATAGTTGAAGCTCCTCATAGACCCAACGGTATTGAACGTATCTACACGGACATAGTTGTTCTGGTTTGTGCTCTTTATATCCTAATTTTTTGTGTAAAATATGTACCCATTTAAGTCGTATCATCCTTTCCATGTCACAACTGCAAATGTTGGCCCTTTTGCCAACAATGTTAGTGTATCATCTGACAAGCTACCAGTAATGGGCCACTCCTTCAACCATTTATTGTAGCCAAGACTCCTACCGCACCAAATTCTCCTGTTGTAGCCAATGCTTGTGCTCATTGATTTACGGGGATGCTACAGCCATGTGTTGTAAATCTGTGAAATAAGCATGAGTAAACACAATCAGATCAGGCGTGATTGCTTTCCTTCTAATAGTCCCAATACCATCGATCCTCCCCTTACGGCAAGATCGAGGCACACCAATTTGTTCGACCTGAGCCATGCAATTGACGCAGAATTTGACAACATCTTCAGTTGTATAACCTTTGACAATGCTATCCTTTGACCAAGATCGATTCTATATGTAAGACTTAAGAATTTCCATATACATCTCGAACGGATACTTGCTATGTAGGAACACAGGCCCATACATCTTTAACTCTCTCACAAGGAGAACAATGAGATGGACCATGATATCGAAAAATAATAGAGAGAAATATATCTCAAGACTACATATAGTCATTACCACCTCAGCCTGTAGAGTATCGAATCCTTCGGGATCAATGACCTTCTAAGCAATTGTGTTAAAGAAATAACATAGCCTCATGATTGTCTCTCGGATTTTGATCAGCAAAATACTTCAAATTGCGATAGGAAGCATCTATGTCATTAGCACATGACAATCTTGAGACCTCATGCTAGTTAATTTCAAATTTTGCATCAAAACATGTCTCTTCATGCTCAAGGAGTAATTAGATGGAACTTTTACACAATACAAGTATTGGCACAGTTCAGTTCTCTCGGTCTTGGACAGAGTGTAACAAGCAGGTTCATAGTATGTTCGGCCTTTATTAGTCTCTTTCGATGCTAACTCAGGTCTGATTCCCATATCGATCAAGTCAAATCGTACGTTGATACCATCCTTTATTTTACCCTTAATGTTCAGCAAGAGACCAATCAATCTATCGCATATATTCTTCTCTATGTGCACGACGTCAATGCAGTACACCTAGTCCATCAACGCTACGTATATAACAATTAGTATTAAATATTGAAGTACACTTGGAGTGCACACATACACACATTCTTAAATTGAAGCACAAACTAACTAACTAAACCCTACTCTAAATCATAAACCATACTAGATCTAAATAATCCTCTCTCTTGTACCAAGCTAGCTAGATCTAAACCAAGTAACTTCAATAATTATTTTACCAACACTACTACACAAAAGCTCACCACAGATGGTTCAGAAACCTTATCACTAATGGTTTTGTGAACTGTCTGTAAACTTGTGTCAGTGATAAGAAGGGCACATCATAGACGATTTCCGAACTGTCAATAAAAACTAACACATGCATTTATCACAAATGGTTTTATCATAGATGATGGAATATCTTAGGCGGATATAGGATAGAACCGTCTCAGATGACAAGTAATCATAGATGGTTTTTGAATAGAACCGTCTGTCATATGCATTTATCACATATGGTTTTTAAATGGAACCGTCTGTTGTATGATTTTTTTTCCTAATTCTCTTGCTAGAACTTTTATGATTAGTATTTGTTGTTCCAAAATTTATTCTCCTTAGATATTTCTCAAACGACATTTACAAGACACAACCAATTATAGATTTTACAATTGAATATCAAAATATCCTAGATGCATGGAGGCAATAGATTGTTTGATGAGGTCTTAAAATATGAATATTTGTAGCACTTTCATCACCTTTCTTATTTTAATGTTGATGGATTCGAACACAAAATCCAATTCTATGAATAGTTCGTCCTGAAAGTTGTCATGCTCTGATTTATTTTTATTTCATCCTCATCCCTGAATGAGAATACCATATGCAGCCCATTTTCACTCTAACCTTGTAACCAAATTAACTCATATATGACCATTCCTCCCCTATTCCAATATCTTGATGAACGACGTTGCAAGAGAACCTTTGACCCAATCCATCAATATATCCACTAAGAGCAATGAGTAATAAGATTTTCAGTCTTCACAATTGACCTTCTCATCTCAACCCAATTTATGAGTCACTTCTGCCCTGCTCTCAATTTAAACCTATACCTCCCACCTATGCTTAAGAGGTCAGCCTCAAATTATATTTATGCACAACTAACCTCATCAACCCTTGTTGAGTAATCCAAGTTAACCATTATATTCAAATATCCTCCTTGATGCCAATAGTCGATTCTCTCTAGAAAACTCCAATTGTAAATCCATCATTTCTTTCATCTCAAATGTTCTAAACATATCCCATACCTCTCCTTAGATTAGAATATTCTTGCCAAAAACTCTTGGTTGCATCAACTCGGAATCACAAGAAGAAATCCAGTAAAACAACTGCAATGAAGGCGATGTGACAAGGAAGCATCTAGACCACTTCCAAGGAAAAAATTCCCTAAACCCATCTAGGCCCCGCAAATCTCGAGGACGAGATTTCTATAAGAGGGCTAATTTGTAACATTCCAAAAAATTTAAACAAGAAAAACAAAAAATTAAAATTTGGGAATAAAATTTAATAAAAATCCAAATTGAAAATAAGATTTTGACTATCTTTTCTTGAAATCCTGTCTTTTCTTGAAATCCAGTCTTAAGAAAAAGGTTGAAGTTGCAACGTTAAAACTTTTTTTTTTCCAAAATAAACAAAACTATGAAAAATGAGTTCTACTTATAACCTTATTTTAAATTTCCATCTATTATGGAATTTTCCTGGATTTTGGATTTTAAAGAAAATCGTCAGCCGATTGTGCACTGTAGTCCCAGTCTTCCTTACCGGACGCAAAACCGAAGTGGCATTGTTGCGGCAGCTTTCATTGCCTGTCTCAACTGTTGGGAAACAGGCTTGAATCAACAAGCTCAAGAATTCTCTCTCAAGATACACGCTCTCAGGTGAAAACAAAGAAACTGTAGCGTTTTAGAGTTTTTGCCAAAGTACGCAGATATCACGGTTTGGGGCAATTTTCTTGTTGTTTCTCAACTACATGAACTCAGAATACAGTGCAACTAAGAAACAAACTCAACACTGAACAAAATAAACAAAGCCAAAGGAATTGGTCACACACCAATTCCGTGATCCTCTATTGTCGGACTCCACTAAGCCAGCTACAAGCAAACTCTGAAGTTTCACACATGCAGAACCTGAAGACTCGACCAGGACTCGACTATCTAACCGAATCTGGACTACAACCAACATCAACTCATTATTACTACCTTCTAGCTGACTAACTCAGCCAATTCAATACCAGCCATGCTGCTCTGTCAAATTCCGCGCTGTCCGCAAGATGCAGTCGAGTCTATACCCTGTGCCATTTGAATAACCGCAAGACCCGGCGCATTCACTGCCAATCAGGTCGCCAGGAACCCGGCTCGCCCCTGCCTCCTCTTTTCTTCACGGTCACCTCTGACAGCATGCACCATGGCGAGCAAATGTCCAAGTTAATGCGGCAGAGACACTGCTTAGGCAATAGCATCACATCGTCACCCATGCCATGCTCTCTTCTCCAACAAGCCAAATCAATCTCTGTCACGGCCAAGATTGCCTGAAGTGACAGTCGAACACATGGTGCAGCGCTAAATCCGCGCAGACGTTTGAGCACAGAACTTCTTCTTGCAGCGCCGCATTCACTGCCCATCGTATCCCTGCACATACACCATACACCATACCCTGCCCATCGTATTCCATCACAGCTCCACCCATGCCCTGACTGCTACGAACTTGAACGCCATGCCTGACTGCCGTTACTTCGCCTCTGTCTTTTCGCCGCTTGACCGCCGTACCCACCGGCTAAGTCATCCCGTGGCAACGCCCGCAGCCTGGTCACCGTCCACACCAGTCGAACCATTCCAATCCACGGTGACACCTTTATAATCCGGCCAAGCATTCAAGTCTGTCCACCAAAATCAGTGCTCCAGAAGAGCTCCAAATCAGTGCTCGGCCATCATTTTATTCCCTGCTCCAGAGCCACAGCATCACCACCGGCCAACTCCCTCTTCAAGCTGCCTTTCTTGCTCTGCCGCTTGACCCATCCCTCAGCCATACCGCTTCTTAACTTCTACAGTCGCGTCGTCGTTGCTCCCATACCTTGCCTCGGCCATCCTGCACCGTCTACAGCCGGCCAAACCTCGAGCTCCGTTCTTGACTGCCTTGACCGCCATCCACGCCGGAGCTGTCTCTAGCAAGCCAACGCGACCTCACCCATTTACTGTCTCGGCCAGAAGCTGTCAGCCAACGCCGACTTGCGCCTCAGACTCATAGATGTTACAGCGTCATGTCAGCCCCTTAACTGCATTACCGTGATAGCCTTCTCGCCATGCTTTAACGCCGGAAACACTGCCGCGATCACCACCTCAATTCATAGCCGCCGCAATGTGTCCCATTCGAATCCCGTTCTTGCTGACCATAGCACCAATACCACATTACCATTCCTTGGCATATGAGCACCCAATTCAGCCATTTCCTTCCTCCACTCCGGCCGTAGCACCGCTGTGGTCCGAGTCGCTGGCCAACTCCATGACTCATGCGCCATCTTTCAATTACACTTGTAGGAAGTACTATCATCTAGCCCAAAACTTGTTTCCAGACTCAATTTGAAGCTTCCCCTGCCGAGTGCCGACGAACCACCGCACGCACCCTGGTCGTCCTTCTCCAAGCCCGGCCTCCTGGTGGCACCCCTTTCCGGTCGTTCTCCGGCCTATCCAAGCATAAAAACGGAATCCTTGGGTCGCCCTGGTGCTAAACCATCTCTTCTCCGGTGCTAATACGTCATCCTTCGGCATCCCTGCCGGTCGCCTCTGCCGTTGCCGCTCGCCGCCATCGCCGACCATCTCCGGCAATCTTCTGCTCCGACCAAACGGCGATCCAACATCCCCTTGCCTCCCTCTTGTTCACTGGGACCGTGGCCGGCCGAGATCGCCGCCGGCGAGGCAGCCCTAGGCCGGTTCTGTTTTTGGGTCCCTGTCTTGCGGGCCCAAGAAGCCAGTGTCTCAGGCCACAGTCAAGCAAAAGATAAATACACCTCCTCTGCCAGAAAGCGTCTTTTTCATTTTTTCCAGCTAATTTGCAAGCCATACAGTATTCATATATTAATTAATAACTTATTCGTTTTAACTCAAATTCCATTAAAATAAATTTATAAATTCATGATAATTCATTTAGATTCTAAATATACAATACTATTTATTTTTTAATCAAAGTTTAGAATATTTTGAATTAGAGTTGTATAGAACCCTATTATGGACCATAATTGAATTATGTACACCAAAAATGGTAAAATATTGAAATAATTTTTGTAAGTTTATGAGAACACAATAAACTCATTTTTACAAAAAATACTTAATTTTCAAATTCATTTTTGAATTATTTGGATTAAAATTTAAAGAAAACCATAATATGGTCATTATTAAAAATACATATACCACAACTCATAAAATTATGAGATAAATCCTGGAAAACCCTAACACCTGAGATGCTTCATTTTTTCAAAAATATTTAGATTTGAATTTATTTTGGTTTGAATTTAAAAATAGATTGTATTCCTATGCTTAGATATCAAAAGAGTTAAAAATTGGATCATGTAAATTCAAATCTTGGTAAAACCAATCCCTAAGCCTTAACAGGACCAAAATACCCCTGTTTATGCAAAAATATTTCATATTTGTTTAAGTTTAAAACAAGTTTATAAATAAGCCTACTTTAAATAAGTTTGTATTCAATTAATGTATAAGCAAAATGATGCAAAACCAGTCTTAAAATGCTTCTAGGATCGTAACCTACTAATGCCAAAAACACCATAGAATGTTAGTAAAGCAAGCTAACATACTAGTAGGTTTGCCGAACTTAACTAAAAATTTTGGCAGCACCTCCCCTAAAACTCGAACATCCACTCAGCAGACAAAAGAACAATTAACATATATGTAGCAATTCATGACGTCTAACTAGTTAGCATAACCAAGTAAGTATATAACATGGAAGAGCAAGTACAATATATAACAACCATAGCATCATTCATAGTGGCGGGAGCAAAACAAAGCGACACCCGCATAGAGAATCATATGAACCATTTAAGATACATGAGTTCAACTAAACCTAAGAGAAATATATTACAATGACTCTAACTACATGGATGATTAGTTTGAGTGAAGTGGTGCTAAACCCCTTTCCCATATGCCACTCTCCATGTACCTAAAAACAATTAAATAAACAAGCGTGAGTCCAAAACTCAGCAAAGTGTATCAAATAATAATTTCATAACTAATTAACGATTTAAATCCACAACATAATTATAATTTTATACAACTTAGCAAGTGCATAAAATAATTATATCAACACTATTTACCTCCTTTACCTCATTACTTATTTCACACACATACCTCCTTAAACCTCTTGGGAGGAGTCCATGACTCTATCTCGAATCCACATATTTCCAATTAACATAATAATTATCATTAGCGATGTAATGCAACATGCATGCTCATGAATGCACTTTTCTTTGCACATACCGGTATTGCCGTGGATTTAGGTCAAGGCGTCCTTTGGCTCGGCCAAGCGGTCAACGGACCCCGAGCTCGGAGACCCCCGGCCTCGACACAGTGCGTCTCGAGGCGCCGACCTAGAGCGCGCTAGACCTGAAAGCACGGCCCGGCCGACCTCGAGCTCAAGCGGCCCTTGTTCGAGTCATGTCCACCCTTGATTTCGGATCAAGCATTTGACCGACGGTTGCTCAAGGCGCGGGTCGTGGGGCAGGAGTGGATGCGCATCTGAAGTTCTAAGCGAGCACCACCGCCCTCAACGCACGAAGGCCACTTCCCGAATCTAGCCCGCCGCTTGGCGTCGAGGAGGTATAAAAACCAAGGAACGCAATTCTTTGGGGAGAGGAAGACAACACACAACGCCCAAGCTCGAGCTTAGACTTAGCCATTGTTGAACTTGAGTGTAAAAACACCCTTGTACTCGAATTAGCTAAAAGAATCGCCGCAAGGCGGCATCGAGTAGAGCTATTACCTCCCGTGGGCTCGAACCAAGATAAATCTCGATCTTCGCCGTTGTCGCCTCGCTCCGACCATAACCACGCCCATACTTTTCCTCCGACTAAGTGAAGCGCAATGAGTCCCAGTATCACACCGACCCCTAACTCACTTCTTGCGATCGGCGATCCCGATCGTCGACAGCTGGCGCCCACCGTGGGGCCCGATTGCTTCGCTTATTCGCAGGAACAACATCAAGAACCCAGGAGCATGGCGCACTTCATCGACGGACTTTCCTCAAGTGTGGATTCGGGCACGGACTCCAACTCCGTGTCCCTGTTTACGCCTTCGCCGCCGCCCCTCGAGCAGCACGTTCTGATGGCGGACGGCCAAGGCACGGAGGGAAATGCGGATGACCGTGATCCGCGGACCCAAGACGCCCGCGGATGGTGCACGCCGCCATCAACTGCTTATAACCGCCCGGCGGAGGCCCAGAGAGGGCCAGACGTCCTCTGGGCCCCTGTGCCCTCTCACGGAGCGCCTCGCTTATCGCTCGGGTCATGGCCGACCCCGAGGGCAAGGTCGAGCTTTTGGCCGAGCCTCGCCGAAGAGCTCGACGGGCCGCGACCGAGGTCGCACTCTCCACAAAGATCAAAGTCGCACGGGGACCCGCCCTAAAAGTGATGACAACACGCCGCGCGCCGCCACAAGACCCATCAAACGCCTCGCGCAGAGCTGGCCCCGAGCGGCGGGCTCGACGAGGCCTTGACAGTAGCCGGCGCGCTGCGGCACCGCACCAAGTAGGGCTGTGCCGAGCCAAGCCGCACGGACTCGAATCGACCGGCAAGGTCTTCATGGACCTCTCCTCGACGCTTTCGCCCAAGCGCCGAGGGTCCAGACCGCCAGCACCTACCAGTGATTCCGCGCCCGCACGTGGTCGTTTCACCGGAAGGTCGGGTCGCGGGAGCCTCGACCACTTAATCCGGCAGGAAGAGGGACCTTGTCGGTGATGACCACACCCGCTACAAGACTGTTCCGACTTATGGTCGCATGGCGATTCCGACGGTCTCACGCCAAGGCGATGGCCGGCTCGGTTCAAGCTCGCTAATCGAAGGCCGATGGGACTAAGAACCCCGACGAAGTTCTTGTCCATCTACTCGACCGCCATCCCGGCGCCAGAGGGACGAGCCGGTGATGGCAAACTACCTCCCGATCAGGCCGGACGGAGCCGCGAGGACTCGCCTTTAGGTCGTGGGCATCAAATCCGAACGCCCGCCTCCAACTTTCGAGTTGTTACGAGCGGCCGAAGGAGAAGGACCTGCATCGCCATCCAGTGGCAAGAGCGAGCCGCCGCGGATTTTGCGCGGCGGTTTATCCGCACAAGGAACCTGATTCCGAGTATCTCCGACGAAGCCGCCATCAAGGCATTCAAGTTCGGCGTCCGCGATCGCACCTTATCAAGACCTGGAGATCACCTCGAGGCTCGGCCACAACAAACTTTTCCGCATGGCGAGCGATATCACGGACACGGACGACGCAATTCACCGAAACGCGACCACGACCAAGGTAAGCTTGGTCTAAGCCAAACAGAGGCCGCCCGTCCAATCTGTGGGTGCCGACCACGCACCCCGCTTAAGAAGCGAAGCGGACTGTCCGGGCGGCGGCGGTTCATCATGGGTGATCGATCGGCGACGGCCAGCGCGAGGTCCTCGAGGTCCGAGGTCGCTCGAGAGGGCTCCAACCTCGCCAAGGTCGGCCTCGCCTCGTCAGCGAGAACCACCCCAAAGAAGAGGGCTAACGATCCGGCCTCAACGGCCGGGCCCGCCACAAAGCAGAGAGGCGCCAGTTATGATGAAGAAAGTTCTCGCCTGCTTCATTGTATGGCGGCCACGACCTGCAGACTGCAGGCTTGGCAAAGCAAACCGGATGCCTTCTATGATGGGCGGGCGAGATGCCCGTGTTCCGGCGATGACGCACCAGACCGATAGGGTAAACACCGGCGAGCACGCACGACCTCGATCTAGAGTTCCAAAGCAGGCGAAGGCCGGATCGATGTCATCTTTGGCGGCTACTGTCGGCCACTACCCAGCGCGAGGTCAAAGCCGCCACGAACCATCTACCGTGTCGCCGCTGAAGGCCCATCGAACACCGCAAATGGGCTAGGCCACCATCACCTTCTTCTCCGGAGGACGCCTCCAGTATGGCTCGAGACTCAAGACCGCTTTGGTCGTGACCCACCATCGCAAATACATCGGGCGCCATTATGGTCGACGGCGGCAGCTTCTAAACTTGTCATGCAGGAGGCGCCGACCGATGCAGATTCTTGTCGAAGGTCAAGAGCGTCGCTATACCCTTCTTCAGATCGCTCCGGAGCTCGACCATTCCCTCGGGCGTGGTCTTGCCCGTGACCTTCGGTGACTCTGACACTTCCGACCGAGCCGGTCACCTTCGAGATGGCCGAGGGTGACCTCCGCATAATGCCATTCTCGGGCGGCCCGCCTTGGTCAAGTTTATGGCGCCAACCATTATGGCCATCGATGTAAGAGTCGCTCGTCCGAACGGCATCATCACCGCATGGGGCGACTGCATATGAGATGGGTGTGAGACCAAGACCTTGGCTCTTGCAGTATGTTTGCCTCAACATGTCCGGAGGCGACGCAAAAGAACGCCCGCGTATAGCGGCTATCCACCCCAAGGCGGCGACGGCGTCAGGCCGCCGAGGAGGACGACCACCAAGTGCATCCACGCCTCTCACGAGCTGAAGTTCCAAATAGAACTCGAGCTCGCCACCTTCCTTCGCTCCAACAAGGGTATATTCGCTGGGAACCCGCGGACATGCCCGGCGCTCCGAGGGAGGTGATCGAGCACAAGTTGCGGTGAGGTCCGGCTCTCGACTGCGGCGCCAGAGCTGCGGCCATTTCTCCCGAGAAGGTCGCGCCATCAAGGAGAACCTCGACAAGCCCTCAAGGCCGGCTTCATCCGCGATCGACTACTCCGAGTGGTCGCCAACCCGGCCATCGCCCAAAAGAAGGGCGGAAAGTGGAGAATGTGCGCCGACCATACGGGTTGAACTCGCCCGCCTGGCGACAACTTCCTCTTCCGCAGATCGACCAGATCGCCGACTCCACCGCTAACGCCAAAATGTTGAGCTTTTTGACGCTTACTCGATACCACCAGATCAAGTCAAGCGGTTGACGACGAGCAAGACAGCCTTTTCATCACGCCGCTCGCACCTATTGCTATACGACCATGTCGCTTGTTCTCAGACGACGCGGGGCCACGCCCAAATATCGATGACCGTGACGCTCGAACCACGAGACGGGCGAACCTTGAGGCCTACGTGATCGACATCATCGCTAAGAGCCCCTCCGAGGGCGACTCACGTCATGACCTCGAGGAAACCTTCGCCAACCCGAACAGCACAAGATCAAGCTCAACCCCGAGAAGTGTGTGTTGGTGCGCGGCGTCGGAAGGTGCTCTGCCACATGATCGGGGCTCTGGGTCGGTCCAACCGAGAAGATCGAGGCGACGAGAAGATGGCGCCCGACCTCGATCAAGCAGTGCAGAGCCTCACGGGCCGCATGGCCGCCTCAAGAAGTTCATCTCGAGGCTCGGCGAAGCGTGGCTCCCATTCTTCCAAACTCGCGAAGCACGGGCTTCGAGTGGACTCGAGGCGCAGCCGTCCTTCGACGAAATGAAGGTATATCCGTCGACCCCACCCTCTCATAACGCCACAACTTTGGGCGAGAGGTTGTCGCTTACCGCGCCACCACCCACGCCGCCGCTGGCCCCGTGGCGGAACGGGATCTCAACAAGACTCTAATTTATTACGCCGGCGAGGTCTTGCACGCCCAAAGGGCACTACCCGCAGTACGTGGTCAGCCAGATGTTTCCTCATGGCGCCGCCAAGCTCGCACTATTTTCAGCGATTCCGTGGTTGTCTCGAGCAACTTCCGCCGGGGACATCTTATGAACCCAGACGGCGGCGGGCGACGCTAAGTGGGCTATGGAGCCGGGCGGCGTTGACGCCCGTGTCGCCGCCGAACACCATCAAGTCACAGTGCTCGCCGACTTCATGGTCGAGCAGCGTCAGAATCGCGCCGAGCCCGAGGTCGAGGACTAAAAGCCTGGGTCATGTTCTTCGACGGCCGAGGTCCTTCAAGCGGCGGGGCCAGATCCTTATTCTCACATCGCACGGCGATCACCGAGGTACGGGTTTGTTTTGGGTTCGCGTGACCAATAATGTGGCGGTCTAAGCTCTCTTGGCGGGCCTTCGAGCTTGTAAAACTTTGGGCGGCGCCGATTGGTCGTAATGGGCGATTCGGCTACTGTCGTCAATCAAGACAACAAGGAGTACCAATGCTCGGGAGACTCGATGGCGTAAGCACTTTGCCGAGGTGCGAAAATGGAGAAGTGGTTTTAGAACTTGAGCTCAAGCACATTCCTGTGAGGGACAACTCCACAACGATTTCCTCTCCAAGCTCGCCTCCTCCGATGACGAGATCCCGCCCGACGCCATCTCGAACGCTGGCGGCTCCTCGATCTCCGAACAGAGGCCTTGCTCGTGGCGGTCGAAGGTACACCTTCCCGGCTGCGCCCATCTGTGATTTCTTGCACGGGCGACCTACCACCGACTTCGCCGAGGAGCGGATCAAGCGCCGGCGAGTCTATACACGCCGTCGGGGCAAGCTCTACAGCGAAATGTCTCCGGGCCCCGACGCGTGCAAATCCACGGAGGAGGGTAAGAACCTACTAGATGACATCCATTCGGTCTCGTGGAGCACATTCTTCAGACAGACGATGGTCGGCAAGGCCTTCCGCATGGGGTATTATTACCAACGGCGCTTCAAGATGCTCGTGATATCGTCCGCACTTGCCGCCAGATGCCAATTCCACGCCGAAGTCGCACCACCGCCACGCGCTTCCGACCATCTCGCTTGTTCGCCCTTCTCGACTGGGCCGATATCTCGCCCTTTCCACAAAGCGGTCGGGGAGAAGTTCCTATTCGTGGCCATCGACACCTTCACCAAGTGGATCGGTCAACCAGCCTCGACCATCACCGCCGAGCGGCCGCTCGCTTTTTCCGCTGCTCGCGGTCACCGTGCACGGGTTCCGTGCAAGATTATCACTGACAACGGTACTCAGTTTACCAGTGAGTTGTTCCAGGAATTTTGTGAGGAACTCGGCATCAAAATATGCTTCGCTTCGGTGGCTCACCCCCAGAGCAACGGAGCAGCGGAACGCGCCAACGGGCAAATCGTCCAGGGCGTCAAGAAGCGAGTCGCGGATGAGCTCGAACGCTACGGCAAGACCTGGGTGGACGAACTTCCCACCGTCCTATGGTCTATCCGTACCACGACAAGCCGGGCCACAGGGTCCACACCTTCCACCTGTGTTCGATCAAGCCGCCCCGCCTCCCGAGGTTATACTGGCTCGCCAGGTCAGCCTTGGTCGACCAAGTCGACTTCGAGCACGAACGGTCCTCGACCTTACCTCGCAGAAGAAGTAAGATGTCGGTATCGCTACGATCAACGACAACCTCGCAAGCTCTTCGCAGACATGCGTCTTGGCATACGACCTAGAAGCTCCTTGTTGGGGACCCAGCCCGAGGCGGATTCGTGGCTCGCCCAACACCAACAAGTTATCCCCACTGGGGAGGGCCCCTACAGAGTCGCTTTCAACAGACGCGACGGGCTTACTGGCC
Organism: Guadua angustifolia; assembly: GCA_036346375.1. Classification (NCBI taxonomy): domain Eukaryota; kingdom Viridiplantae; phylum Streptophyta; class Magnoliopsida; order Poales; family Poaceae; genus Guadua; species Guadua angustifolia. The sequence continues at coordinate 1,379,049 of CM070522.1, forward strand.
AGCGATGCCCGATGGCGAGAGCTCTCTAGCTCAGGAACATAGATCACCTTCAAAGTTTTATGTGTAATCTCTATACCTTAAAATTTCAATAAAGTCGTTCATTTATTCTCGCTTTTATGACCGCTACCACTTGTGTTGTCAGCCGTTTTTTTTCCGAGACTCTTTTTCACTTAACACGACTCTCCGCAGTACGCCGATTCGCTTAGTCTAAAGTGTCGCGAGTTTGACGCTCACCCCAAAGGAAGAGCTAAACGAAGTTTAACCTCTTCGCAATCTAGCTTCCTCGCGTTCGGGCCCAACCAAGAGCCTCGCCATTTTGATCATGGGCGGCGATGGTCGCGATGGTCGCTCGAAAGGTTAACCCAATGTAACCGCTTACTTAACGGGTTCGCTTCAGCGTCATTCTACTTTTGCGCACTTGTCCTCAACTCGCAGTCGTGGCCGCTTGTCCATATTCCACGTTTTGTGCCCGAGGCACGCTGCCGCTCGACCTTCGGCCCAACGGGCCGGATTAGGCTATCCTATTGGCGCACGACCAAAAGAGCGCGAGCACGGCGAACAAGCGGGCGAAGGACTCTAAGTGTTCGCGCCGGCCGCTTTACCGACCGACTGAGTACGGTGCCCCGAGGTCGCAAGCCTTCGACGAGGCACGGGCTCGACGCGACAACAGACGCCATCGACCGCCGACGAGGTGCGCACTTGGTCAGATTATGATCGCCAAGTAATTAACAGAGCGCAAGGCGCTACCATGATCGCCTGTTCATGGACGGTCCTTCAAATACGGCGATATGGTCCTACGACAGTTCACCCAACGCCGCCAGTACAAGCTATCCTCCGGGGAAGGGCCCTTCACCATCGCAGAGGTCCTCCGACCGCACCTTCCGGCCAAAGACGCCGACGGCAACATTGTATCCAACGATGGAACATCGAAAAGCTAAAGAGATTTTATCCCTAAAGACTTTTCCTATCTTTGTGCCTAAAGCAAACCCTCAGCACGGCCTTTAGCAGTGCCGGCCGCACTCGATCGACATGCGCCGCTTGGGGTCTCCCCACCGCATGACTAACCCAGCACACCGACCGCCATCGCAATCCCCAGCAGTAACTCATTTCGCGAAAGCTTATGGCCTCACGCCTAGCGCCACGGTTATGGGAGAGCCGGCAAAAAAAGAGGAGTTACCCTTGCAGGATGGTCCTTAGCCGGATTAAGGTACGCCCTTGGGCGATCAACTTGGTCGCCGTTTTTCATGTTTTCAAAGTGTGGGCGCTCCAGCCCGTACCTATGTAACCCTAGCGGTTCCTAAGGACTACGGTCACCCAGCAAAGCGCTAATCACAGAAAGGGAAACGCGCGATATGGGGCAGAGTCCAAAAGGTGAAGCATACCATGTTCATATACAAAAAAGAGACACAACAACCACGTGGGGCCGAGTGCAGGGTACTCCGGCTCGACATCGCCTCCACGATTTCGTCGTCGAGCCGTTGCCGCTTCTCGATCATGACGCCTGATCCAGCCACCCTCTCCGCCGTCGGCCGCACGACGGCCCCCGCCGGGTCGGCGTCCCCCTCGATCCCGGCAACAGTAACGCGATCGGGTCAAAGGAGGCATCACTACCGATGCAAAGAAGCCAAGACGTACTCGCAAAGCAATGGAGGCGCTCGCTCATGAGCGGAGCGCCGATAAAGCGCAAGGTCAAAAGGCATCGGCCGCCTGGGTGAGGCGGAAGGCGTACCCCGACGGGGTAGGCTCCAGAGGCTCATCCAACCTCACCCCCAGAGACTCCAGGCTCCTGCCCATACTCTCGAAGCATGGGCGGAGCAGGGAGAGGAGGCCCTTGCGCGAGGCCAGGCGGTCCGCGTACATTGAGCCAAGGTCCTCCATGACGGCCTCGACCCGCGCCCGCTGCGATGACGCCTCAGCGCATGCAAGCAAGTTCTCCTCCAAGGCGGCAAATGAGCCCACTCGCCGCCACTTCTCGCACTCTCTCCGCTTCCACCTCGGCGGCGGCCTCGGGCTTGCCGAGTAAGCACTTCCGCCTCGAACGGCGATCACAGTAACTCGAGCCGATAGGAGGCGTCGGCCCGCGTCGCCAACATGTCCATTATGTTAGCCAGCGCTTCGCCCCGAGACGGCGGCGTCCACCTCTCCCGCCGAGACGACCGCACAGCGAGCAGCGGTTTCACGGAGCCCGAAGCCGTGGGTCTCTGCTCGAAAAAAACAACCAAGCGCTTCAAACACCAAAAGCGAAGAAAAGCTAAGGCCATCACCAACTCAAGCAAGAAATTTACTCGGAAGGGGGTTCCGGATGCGAAGATCGACGAGGGCACACGAGCCCTCCTTCTCGGACGCAAGGACAATCGAGCGACGGCAGGGACCTTTTGGGGTCCGACCAGAGGGTCCGCCGCCTCCCCGCTTGCGGCCCTACGATCGCCGCCCCCGCCGCCATCGGCCCTGCTTTTCGACCCTTCTACTTTTTCTCGTTCTGTAACAAGGAGAGCGAGAAGAAGAAGGAAAAGATCGCAATGGTCACCTCGCCTGCGCCATATTTATAGGGATGGAGCGAGCGCCAAGAGGAGTCACCTTAGGTCAAGCGCCACACGATTAACTTCACGCCCCGCACGACGGACACGCCGCCCACGCCCCCACTTAGCATTAAAATGCGACGCGACGGTTGGGACGAAGGACGCCGCTTCGCCAGAAGACGCAGCTACGACTTCGATTACGTTTCTAGGACAAAGCAATCGCGAAGGAAGGCTCGGACGAGCCACAGGGCACCGAGGTGGCGAGGGCCCATTAACTCAACCTCCCGCCCGAGGCGCCATCTCCAAGATACGGAGGAGAGCTCGGTCCCCACGCACCGCTCAAGGGCCGTAAGTTTGCACACCTTTTGGGACAGTGATCCGACCGACTATTCGGTTCTCCTAGCGCTTGCCGCCCGAGCTTGTAGGTACCTCGCGAGCACGTGCCAAGAAGACAGCATCGATCGTCGTTCGCTACCGACGGACGCCGCCCGGCCGAAGCATCGCTGGCCCCATCAGAACGCCACGTCAGACGCCGTAAGACGACGCTTCTAATCATTCCAATCGTGATTTAATTCCGCACGCGCATTAAATACTTGCAGAGACGCCGGTATCGCCCGTGAAACGCCTGCGCCTCTTGATCATCGCCTCGGTCGGCTCGAACCGACCCGAGGCAGAAAGAAAAAGCCCACCAGGCCCTAGCAGCCTCGAGGTGGCGAGAAGGCTTGAATGCCTCACGATTAAGACCTGGCCGTGGGTCCCAAAGGCAAAGATCCACCAAATGGATCCCCAACCGACCCCAAAGAGTAAACGAGCGAGGGCAAGTTCAAGACGAACCCTGGTCAAGAGTTGGGTTGGCGACAACCCAATCGCTTTAGCTCAGATCCGAGACCATACTTCAAACTCTCCCTGAAGCCTCGAAGGGCAGAAAACAACCAGCGCCCGAAGTTACGAACGGCTCGGGTCCCAGACGGATCGAGTAAAGAAAGGTTTTTATGGGTCGCCTCAACGGTCGGACACCGACGCAGGATCGTCCGCCGGAGATCGCTGATCTCCGTGGCCCACTCGGATAACCCGCTTGCGCCCACGAGCACGGTGTTCGGTCGACGATGGCAAACACGCTCCCTCACCCTCCGTGTCCCACACCGCAGACGGGCGACACGGGGACCGACAATGCCTTCCTCCCACAAGCCGCCTCGCCGACGAGGACTCGGATGGATGCCCTTGCCTAGTCTGCGTGTTAAACCAGCCCGACTAACTTGTTTAGCCGTGGCGCTTAAACTAGCTCAACTAACGCGTTTAGTTACGACGAAAAGCGAGCACCCGGAACCGAACCTCTCGCAAAGGCATCCGGACCTCCCATCGACCACCGGGCGCGTTTAGCTACGACGAAAACGAGCACCGGAACCGTAACCTCGCGAAAGGCATCCGGACCTCCTCCCGACCACGGCCGCGTCCGCTTATAACGTGAAACGAAGCTTTAAACTTGAACCTCAAGCAAGGTGTCCAAGTGTCGACACCAACGACAAGCATCGGGCCAGGCCCTCGATCAAGTCGGTTGACTCGTCCGACCGGTAACCCCGACCAGCTCTCCGACCCGCCGGGGCTAGGGTTGACCACCTTAAGGCCACAAGACCTACCGAACGCCAGTTCGACGAGTACGCCGCCACGGATTCTTGACGATCGCGACTGGCCATTGAACCACTGGGGCTCGGGGTTACACCCATTGGGCGCGCCACACCGGCCAAAACCAACCAATTAAACATGTCGCTCTCGAGAAGGAGGTCATCCCCAAGAAGACCCATTGCTTCATTATAAGGCGCCACATTATAGAGGGGATCCGGCCAGCCGAAGACGAAAGGTCCGTCCTTAACACCTGCTTTCAGATGGCCCGGGGCTACCGACGAATACTCATACCAGGTACCCCACAAAGAAAGTATACCTCTATTTTAAGGTTCTCGCCTCGATCCGTCTAACTCGACCTCGGTCGGCACCCCGAACCACGCATCGAGACCAGATATGACGCCGCCACCGGCCCGAACGGCGCATCAGCGCCATCGGTACCAAGGGGCCACTTAGACCGGGACCAACGCCCCGCAGTTCGACTGGTCATGGCTAGGGCCCCAGAAGCTCTAGCTCCAGAACCTCCGCCACATCGACGGTTCTCGCGCTGCGTTTGCCTATCTTACGGACACAACCACTGTGTCGAATCGGTGGTTCTTCCCGAGGCAACCGGAGGGCGGCCTCAAAAAAAGCACCTGCCCCTCGCATCATCAACATCCGACAGTGCATATAGGACAAAGCGACCTTCCTAAAGATGCGCCGTCCGTTGGGACTACCAACCCGGCATGGGGTGAACAGAAAACTATCAATCGTCAAAGACCAAAGACCGGAGCACCCGGGCACGGCGTATCTCTCCTGCTTTCCAAAATCCCGTGTAACCTGCCCTCTCCGCCTATATAAAGGGAGGCAGGGCCCTCAGGAAGACCCCCGCCGCGCAAGCTCATACTCGCACATACGCTCAATTTCTAGTTTAAAACACTTCAAGCCTTCCCGACCTCCTAATCTCCGAACGAGGGTTGAGGGCCTGTCCTCAACCTCCGTCTGTAATCTCTGGTGACCTTTGGTGCACAAAGAAATACAAACCACCGCCGCCAACTGGAAGTAGGGATATTCCGCCCGAACCAGTATACATCCGGGATTTTCTTGGTCCAACCACTCGAGGAGAGGGGACGCGCGACCCCCTACTACTTACAAATTTACTCGTTGGTTTTACGAAACACCGACAAGATGCATTCATCTCAAACAATACAAATCACGGTTCAAGTGATAAATAACAATAACACTTTCGCTCCTATGTTTAACCCCGCTTTGAATTTCCTCAATTAGCCCAATTAATCCTTTCACAAGTAATCCATCTCAATTTCAATTTTTACCCTAAAATCAAACTACTGCCACACAGGACAGCAGCCACTAAAACATGCATAACTTTTACATAGTTGATCCAAATTGAGTGAACCCTGTTTCTAATTAATCACAAGAGGATAATATACAACTCTACTACAGCCATTTATTCATCAAATGCACCAATAATTCCCAGATTTGAAATGAACAGAGGTGACATGCACCTTCACTTGTTCTGGACAGCCAATATTAAAACAAGCATAACTTTTGAATAGCTAAACCAAAAATTGATTTCTTGTGCTATAATTGACCACAAGAGGACAATCTACAATTATCACAAAGCCATTCATACAGAAGATGCCTCAGTAATTCCCATATCAGAAATGAACAGAGGTTATATGCATTAACTCTAGTTTTGAACAACAGGCATAGAAATGATCATAACTTTCAATTGGCTAAGTAAAAACTTGCATTCTTGGGCTCCAAATGACCACAAGAGAATAATATACAATTATCATATAGCCATTTATTCAGTATATGCATAAATAATTCCCAGATCAGAGATGAACAGAGGTTATATGCATTGACAGTAGTTCTGAATAGTCTATACTAAAATGAGGATAACTTTTAATTGGCTAACTAAAAACTTGAATTCTTAGGCTCCAAATGACCAAAAGAGGATAATCTATAATTATCATATAGCCATTCATTCAGAAGATGGGTTTAAAGTCCTCAAATAGCACTCTGAATCACAGACTAAAATATGAACCTTCAGCAGCTTCAGATTTCAGGACAGCATACTTCAAAATAGCATAACTATTGATTCTTGAATCCAAGTCAAGCAAACAAGGACATTTTCTTAATCTACAGGAAATTTCTTAACTTTCTCCAGGAAATCAAAAATTCTAATTCGACCAATATCTAGCTCTAAACAGCAGTTTAACATTTCAGCTATCAACACGAGCCAATCAGGACAGCCAGCACTAAAATGACCATAACTTTTAATTGGCTGAACGAAATTTAGTGTTCTGAGTCTCAGATTAAAGAGGAAATGACGAGCTACAACTTTCTCTACAACCAAATATTCAGAAAATGCTTTTAACTAGCTCGAATCACAGCCCTAACAACAGGAACATTACAACCTGAAAACTGAAATTTTCCTCCCAAAACCTAGAGCCACCTTTCCCCCCAAATCCCTCAAGACCTAAACCCTAGAACACCCACACCAGCCAAATATCACCATTAGAGCAGCAAGCACACTCCCAAAACTAAGCAATTCTCACCTTCTTGCACAAGAGGAAGAAGAAGAAGGGAAGGGAATACAACTCGTCGCTTATGCCGCTTCTGCCGCTTCTGCTGTTGCTGAGGGGAGGAGGAGGCGCCGGCTGGGGAGGGGGGAGGAGGCGCCATGAGGGGAGGAGGAGCTGGCCTGGCTGCAAAGAAAGAAGAGAGGAAGGAGGCAGTTGGCTTGGGGAAAAAAAGAGGAAGGGGTGCTGGCTTGGAGGGAGCTGTCTGGTGGGGGAAGGGAAAAAGAGGAGGGAAGGGAGGGGAAAAAACAAATTCACCTGCGACAAGAAAATATTCATCTGCGATATTACATTCTCTCCCCCTTAAAGTAATTCGACCTTGAATTCTCAGAACGCCAAAACACAAAGCAAGATCCACCGGGGACACAAACTTCCTTGCAAACTCAAAGCACCTACGCATGGATTCAAACAGATCCAAACGACAAATCAGAATCCCAAATCCAACTAATAACGAAAGTGATTTGACTTAACTTAGACTATGATTATTTTCTTACGACTCTACATTCACTCCAATTTCTACTTCGATTTGCAAGGGACAAAACTCAACTCTAAATTTCCCCTTCAACTTCAATTTAATCTCCCTCTTGACCTTTTTACCACAATTCACCTTATTCATGACAATAAGAATGACACAAGGCTTTTCATTCTAATATGCCTCTAAACTATAACTCAACTAATCACTCACACCACCCATTTGATATCCCGGGTTCCAAACTTGAACCCCAAGAGCCTATAACATGAATCTCCATCTCGCCCAAATAATTAACCTTTTTATAAAAGAACCATAACCAACCAATGCCATCGAAGGAAATAGCCCACCTTGGCACAAATTCCTTCCAACCGAAAACCACGATATATATACAAAAATAATTATTCTATCCTCTCCTAGGCATATCTCACACCTAGGGACAACTAGCTACAATAGATGTTCACAATAGAACACCTTACATCAAATTGTTATCACCTTCCCTACAACCAAACAATACTCCTAGTAGAAATTTGGACCAAGACATCAAAAATCTCCATCATAATCCATCCTTAAATCACTAATGGTCAACACCTAGCCCAAGCTAGGATCGCAAATCATTACCAAACCACAAATGGTTCTCTTCTTAAGAGGGTCTCGCCCTCACATACCTTCACTAAATAACCAAGCCCAAGAGTATAATCATTTATTATACTCAACAAGATACCATAAATATTCATATTCTTATCTCAGGCTAGAACGCAAACAAAATATAATTCTCTTTAACCAAAAGAACTACATACATTACCTTGAACCCAAAGCGCTAAAACTTACCTTTGAAAGAACTCGACAAATCCCAATGATCACTCATTTTCTTTTCCCAAGCCAAAACGCAAAGGAACACTCAACTCTCTTACATCACAAAAACCACTTTTATCACTTTCAAATCAATGCGATAAAATTTCACATCGGAGAGAAACTCAAATTAAAAGAGAAACCCCACACAAATCTTTGGTAGAAGCCCTCAAAACCAAAACAGATCAGCTCGCTTTCACCAAAGTAAAACCTATCACGATTAACCAAAACCAATATTTTGGAAGAGAAAACCGATTCTTAAGTCAAACATCTGTACCCACAACCACCACATTTTTTTAAATCTAACTCTAGTCAAAAATAGAGTTATCAATATTTTCAACTCAAGAGCTTCCGACACATCCCCATATGTCTGATTGTTTCCTTTAAATATTAATTCCAAGGTTAATCCGTTTTTGTACACTAAGAAGCACGATCCAACCACACACTCTTAATTAAGTGTAAATCCTACATCCACAACTTAAGCTAAATAACTTAGCTAAGACAAAATATTGGCATGGCTCGATGAAATAAAATACTCCAAGAACTATCAAACGATTACTTCACAATTACTCTTTCATCCTCATTTTCGACCATCAAAATCAATTCCGCAACTTGACAAAATGCAAACTAATTGGGGGAGTTCTACTGCCCACTAATCAAAATGCCTTAATCAAAAGGCATGCATCCCCAAAAGATCATACGATCAAGTGAGTCCGTAAACCCTTAAAAGAAGGTTCACCTTGAAACCTACCATTTCTAGTATTCCAATACTCTTGCCATTAAAGATTTTATATTCACCAAAGGTATCCTGAAAAGCCCAACTTTACCAAACCCAATCTTTCTCTAATTACGTTCTACTATTCATATAACCACCACTGGTCATAATATCATCAAACCCTAACCAAGTCTATCTCATGACAATCAACAAGGAGTATCACGTTCTCACTTTTTTAGCATAAATAACTTATCAATTAATTCAACATAAGACATGTGTCACCATTTTCTTTTGGTTTACTAACCATGATGTACCTTCATTTATACAACTGTTTATTCCAAGCTTAAAAAATATTTTTTATCATTTATTTTATCATAAGTCACAAATACCTTTTGAACAACCCCTAAGTGAACATTTTAATATCTCCAATTCATTCAACCAATAAAAACTTCTAACAACTCGATGTGATCTCTACCAGCCATATTCGTAAATACGGATCCCAAATAGACATTTGTGAATGACAAACTCAAAAAATCTCAAAAAACCTATGAAAATGATAGCATTATGGTATAAAACCTATGAAAATGTACAAGTTTTCAAAAAATCTCAAAAAATTACTATAAGTAGGGTAGGTGAGATTCTACAGACCTGCAAAATTTGAAGACCAACCTCATTCGCATTTGAAAGATATGAAATTGACACAGCACTAAACTGTGAAAAATTACTAGTTTGCCAACTTTGTCTTTTTTATATTTTTCATCTGATATTGATTTTGGTATTTAAATTTTACAAGGTTGTATAATCTTACCTCCCCTACTATGGTAATTTTTTGAGAATTTTGAAAATATGTATATATGGTTTTCATAAATAAGAATATAGTTCTGCTTGTCGAATCTGTAGTAAAATATTTGAAAATTTCTTCAAAAATTACCACAAGTAGGAGAGGTAAGATTCTACAGCTCTATAAAATTTGAAGATCAAACTCAATCAGATTTGATGATATGAAAATAATAAAGTGCCAAACAATGAAAGATGTACTATCTTTTACTGTCAAAAATAACATTTTACTGTAAAAAATTCTCAAAAAATTACCACATGTATGGAAGGTAATATTCTAGAATCTTGTAAAATTTGAAGACCAAACTCAATCGAATTTGAGAGATATGAAAATAACAATATGCCAAATAGCAGCGCACACTATCTTTCACTGTCAAGAAAATAATATTTTACTTCTATTGCTCAATGTGTTACTATATCCTGTATAAAGCTATTGTTTAACACTTTGTTTTAGTATGGTAACATCTAGTATAATAGCTCGTAACATAACATTTATATGTATAGTAAATGGCAACATATCCAAAGGTTGTTTGTTTCTGCATAACCGCAAGTAAATTTGTAAGTATAGGGGCCGCGCGCTCCCTCTCCTTGATGGTCGACTCAGGGAGCCCAAGATGTATACTGGTTCGGGCCGAATATCCCTACGTCCAGTTCGTGGTGGTGGATCTCATTGCTCAGGGTATGGCGGATTACAAGGGAATACAAGCGAAGGCTAAGGACAAGCCCTTAGCGTTCGTCCGAATGACGGAGTTCGGGAGTGTTCGCCCGAGCAGAGGAGCTCGGGATCGGGTGCGAAAGAACGAGGATGAAATCCAAAAAAATGAGAGAGAGAGCCCCCTTTCCCTGGGGGTCCTGCCTCCTTTTATATAGGCGGAAGGGGCAGGTTACACGGGAATTTGGAGAAAGGAGGTAGGGGTATGCTTCACCCGGGAGTCCCGGTCTTCGGTCTTGGTGATTGATAAGTTCCTGTTTATCCCATGCCGGGTTGGTAGTCACAACGGACAGTGTTCCGCTGGGAAGGTGCGACCGACCTCTGCCTCTGTCCTAGATATCGACGTGGCTTACGCCAGACTCGGTACCGCCTTGGGATTCGAGCGCGCCCTCCATCAGGCTCGACGGGTGAAGAGACCGGAGCTTGACTTTGTAGCCTCTTGATCGCTTTGGGAAGGGGCCGCCCTGCGTGGGCCGTCGTGTCTGGGCGGGCGGTCACTGAGGCTCGACCGACGACGTGGCGAGGGTCGCCGAGCCTGAGCTTGTTAGGGTCCCGACTTGAGGCCAAGTCGAGCTGCATGGGCGCTCGACCGCTGGCGAGGTCGGACCGCCCTTGATGGGCTTGAATAAGGCTGAGGGTCCTTAGTGGCCCCTTGGGGCTTAGAGCCGGGCCCAGATTTAATCATCGGGCATTTCTGCCAATATTTAGGGATAATCCCATCTGTGAGGGACGGAGACTTTGTAATACCCCTGGCGCCCTACCTCACTGGCAAAGATTGTCATTGAGTTCACATGACCGAGAGGAAGACGATCTTGAAATAGATGTATACTTTGCTGCGGGGTACCCTTGGTATGAGTATTCGTCAAGTGTTTTCTAAAATTCATGAAAAACACGTGTATATATTTTGAAACATTCTCAAAAAAATTACCAAATGTGGAGGATGTGACATTCTACAATTCTAAAAAATTTGAAGACCAAGATAATTCTCATTTGAAAGTTATGGTTAAATTAAAAAAGAGACAAAGTCATGTACAAGCACTAAGTAGTACGTATTTATTAGTCATTTACTAGTTGGGTTGAGTACACTAGACAGACGTGCTAATTTATTACTTGCTAATTAATTCCATGAAGTGGGCTCGGTCAGTATAGAAAACTTGCTGGTGCTTAGAATAAGCTATTCTACACGCAGATGTAGAATAGCACACATTATATATATGTGTGTGTGTGTGCGCGCGTGCGCGCGCATGAGGTATTCTCACATGCATATATAGCTCAGATAAACGAAATTATAGGCCGGAATTAGCTAGAATATATATTGTTCAACAACTAAACGAATATACTATATATAGTAGCGGCAAAGAATGGAGCTCAACCAATGCATCCACGTGTCGCCACCCCAGGTGAGGCCCCTCAAAAATCCGGAAATCGCGTTTAAGTCCTTTCGGGAAGATTAAAAATCACGTTTAGATCCTTTCGGAAGTTTTTTTAAGAAAATAGACCCGAAAAATTTTAAAATTACGTTTAGGTCTCTACATGCGGTTTATAGCTGAATTGGAAATCGTGTTTAGGTCCTTTCGTCGATTTTTTTTAGAATAGACCCGAAAAAATTCGAAATGACGTTTAGGTCCCTTCACGTGGTTTTCTAAAACAAACGCGGATTCGTCGAGGGTTTATAGCTGAATTGGAAATCGCGTTTGGGTCCTTTCGTCAGTTTTTTTAGACTAGACCCGGAAAAAAAACATTTCGAAAAAAAGAGAACCGTGGTTCCGCAAATTCGATTTGGAAAAAACTCGTGCCAGATTTTTTCCACGCGGCGCGGCATCGCCCGCGACCCAGTCTAGTAAGAGCTAGCCTTCACACAAGATGGAGTTGGGTTTGATAGTAGAAAAAATTAACGCCGAACCGTGAACGGAAGTAATACTCCAGCTATAGTACGTATCAATAATATAATATTCAGTGTGTCAACATCATAGCACGACTGCACGGGGAGGATGTTCACATGGAAAACATGTGTGAACATATGCTGCAAAGGCGTTGTCTATTTGTGATATATATATATATATATATATATTAGCAATAATAAGCTATTACCGCTACTGCTCACAGAAATGACAGACCCACCGCTAATCCATTTGGTCATAAACCCTCGCTGAAATCTGTTTTTTTAGAAAACGGAAAATTTGGTCAATTTTCGATCTTCATATTTTTTAAATAAAATGGGCTCAGAGAACCCGCTGGCGAATCCATGAGCTGCTATAAACCTTCGATTTAATCCGCGCTTTTTTAGAAAAGTTTTTTGGTGACGAAAACATTTTTTTTCCAAAAAAACAGAGTTTTTAAATAAAATGGGTCGGTAGGACCCGTTGGTGAATCCATGGGCTGCTATAAACCTTCGATGAATCCGCGTTTTTTTTAGAAAAGTTTTTAGACAAAAACATTTTTCCGAGAAAATGGAGTTTTTAAATAAAATGGGCTCAGAGGACACGCTGGCGAATCCATGAGCCGCTAAAAACTTTCGATTTAACCCGCGCTTTTTTAGAAAAGTTTTTGGTGCCGAAAACTTTTTTTGGGAAAACGGAGTTTTTAAATAAAACGTGTTTCAGGACTCGCCGTCAATCCATGGGCTACTATAAACCTTCGATTTAACCCGCTTTTTTAGGAAAGTTTTTTGGTGACGAAAACTTGTTTTTATAAACCTCCGATGCACCGGCTTTTTTAGAAAAAGTTTTTTGGTATAAAACATTTTTGCAGGAAAACGGAGTTTTCAAATAAAATGGGTCAGTAGGACCGCTTGGCGAATCCATGGGTGCTATAAACCTTCGATTTAACCCGCTTTTTAGGAATTTTTTGTGACGAAAACATTTTTTTCTCGAGAAAAACGAAGAAAGGACTCGACGTAAGGAGCAAGGACTCAATGTTACGCTTTTGGACCTCGTTTCGCTATCCCGAAAAATTAGAAAAGGGCTTGTTCGCGATTGAACATAACGAGAGGATTTTTCTGCAAAATGACGCGGCAGGGACCTAAACGCGATGAAAGTAAAAAAATCTTTCTCTCACAAAAATTACGAAGGACCTATCCGTAATTTGAAGAAAACGGAGGACTTTTTTGCAAATAATGCCGGTGATGTGGCTTGTCCGAGAGGGCAGCATTCTTTAGCGCTTTAAAGGGTGTAACTATATATATATATATATATATATATATATATATATATATATATATATATATATATATATATATATATATATATATTTTTTCCGTATTCTATTCTAGTATACCACTTAAATGAACGTTTTATACTCCTTTATCACCTTTGGTATACTCCAATAATAATCCTAAAATATCCTAATGTAACATGATTGAAAAATTTTCATCGAACCCTTTATTTTTACTACATACCCATTTCCATATGTAAAAGGAATATATAAACAAATATTGCTATAAAGGGTGGACTTTAATGAAATTTTTCGTGGAACTCAATTTAGAGTATCTTATAATTAGTATTAGAGTATACTCAAAAGGATAAAAAGGATAACAACATCTTTTAAATGGTATATCAAGGTGGGAGTACGTACACCCAAGAGTATGGAATCATTTTCCTATATATGTATATGTGTATATATATATATATATTATATATATATATATATATATTATATATATATATATATATATATATATATATATATGCTTTAATTTCAGTCACAACGATATACGTACAACGTACGTACATGAATATCGTGCGGTGTCCGATATTTCGGCATCGTTGTTAATTTTGTGTGGTCATCACTCATTATATATCTCCCGCTTTTTCTACACTTTTACTTGGTATAGGTCGAGTATAACCAGAAGGAAAATCTCTTGGTTATTACTAGCTAAAACATGTTTCAGAGGTTATGTTTTGAGTTGATATCGATATACTCTCTATAGTTATTGTTTTGAACATGAATATAGTCGAACTTTTAAAGCTTTAACTGTTAATATTTTTAAAATATTTAAAATAAATGTATGAAGATGGTATATATAGATTTATCTAGAAAAGTATTTTTATAATATTATAATTCTATTATATTTTACAAATATATTGATTATAATATAAAATAGTGATCAAAGTTATCGTTAGAAGACCGTGCCAATGTCAAAAGGAGAGAGCATTACTAGCGTCTCAGAATTAAATTCTGGTCTGATATCGTTCGAGAAGAAACTGCAGCCGACCTTCTTGTCCAGCACAGTCTGCGCCATTAATTAAGGTGACGATCGAGATTAATTACGTGGGATTCGCGTGAGGCGGTCGAGTCCAGCTGAGTCCAGACGTAATACAGCAACTCAGGTCAGCTCAGCTCAGCTCAGCTTAGCTAGCTTGATCGGTCCATGTGTCCTACCTAGTAGGGAAAGAGACTGTGTACCAGCCTGCTACTCCCATGTATTCGTTATTTATTTATTTATTTATGCGTGCCTGATCAGAGCGAAAAAATTGGTAATATGCCCCCCCTGATATTGCGATTCGTTAAAACGCCACCCCGCCTCAACGACACGCGACCTTCAGATCTATAACAGCTACCGAGTGGCGATTTTAACGAATTCGGCAATATGAGGAGTGCAGATAACCAAAACCCCGATCAGAGCTAGTGTTGACTACTTGATGCCCAATAACAATCAGATGGAGCTTGCATTTCAAGGACAAGGACGACCTTGACAGCGAGGTTCCTCGTGCCTCACGTTCCAACAAAAATTCACTTTTTAAAAACATTACTAAGTAGCCGAATTTTCTGGGTATCGGTACGTCTAGATATACTGTATCGAATGTGTTTGTATATATGTATATACATGCATATATATACACACACACATGTATATATATAAATGCTATTCTACATCTGCGTATAGAATAGCTTATTCTAAGCGCCGGTCAATTTTCCATACTGATCGAGCCCACTTCGTGGCATTAATTAGCATGTAAAAATTAGCGCGTCTGTTCCGTTCCGTATACTAAATCCAACTAGTAAATAACTAATAAATGCTATTTCTTGTTTGTATATGAGTTTTTTTTTTGATTTAGCCATAACTTTCAAATTAGATTGATTTTGGTCTTCAAATTTTTTAGGATTGTAGAATCTCACCTCCTCTACATATGCTAATTTTTTTGAGAATTTTTAAAATATGTACATGTGTTTTTCATAAACTTTAGAAAACACTTGTCGACGATTCGGGACAGGGTCCCCCGCCGAGCTTACTTGTTGAATGAGGGATCAACTTGAGACCCCTTTTCTGCAAGGGTTACACGTCTGGCTGTATACCGGACAATCGTAAGGCACAGGGGGTCGTTTTTATCTGGTTCGGGCCTCTCACGGGGGAGATAATAACCCTACGCCCAAATGATTGCACTAGTATGTGAAAGTGAGTTACAATGCGCTTGCTTCGGGAGGCCCCGAACGATCCTAAGAACTCCGTGAGCAAGTGATGTGTAAGTGTGTGCGTATACTGAAGGTCCAACCCCAATCCATCGTGGGAGGGGTATTTATAGGAATTACAGGAGACAAATCATTTATTACGAGGCGCGCAAGAATCGAGAGGATGTACGCAGAGATCTTGGCGCCACCGCCGGTACCACGCGACGGGCATGATGGCGCGACCGTGGCGGCGTGGATCCCGTGCACGATCCTTGAGCCGCCATGCATTTAATGCCACGTCGCTTTGTCGAGGACCCTCGAGCTGGCTTGTTTTCGGGGCGGGTGCACGAAGGTCGGTCCGCCGCGTTGTCCGCAAGGGTATGGTCGGTTGGTGCTTAAGCCATGGTCGCCTTGGTACAGTGTATTCAATCCCCGACAACACTGGATATGTTGCCTTTTACTATTCAAACAAATAACATGTCATGAGCTATTACACCTAATGTTACCATATTGAAATAAAGTGTTACACAACAGCTTTACATAGGATATAATAACACATTGATTAATAGGAAGTAAAATGTTGTTTTCTTGACAAAAAAAATAGTATGTCTTTGCTTGGTATATTATTATTTTCATATCTCTCAAATCCAATTGAGTTTGATCATTAAATTTTAAAAGGTTGTAGAATCTCACCTCTCCTATGTGTGGTAATTTTTTGAGAATTTTTTCACAGTAAAATGTTATTTTTGAAAGTAAAAGATAGTACATGATGTTGTTTGGCACATTATTATTTTCATATCTCTCAAATCCGATTGATTTTGGTCTTTAAATTTTACATAGTTGTAGAAGCTCATCTCTCCTACGTGTGGTAATTTTTGAGAATTTTCAAATATTTTACTGTATGTCTAACAAATAGAACTAAATTCTCATTTACGAAAACTATATGTAGTCATTTTTAAAAAAATTCAAAAAATTACTATAAATAGGAGAGATGAGATTATACAACCCTTTAAAATTTGAAAACCAAAATCAATATCAACTAAAATATATGAAAAAGAAAATTTTGGTAGACTAGTGATTTTTCATTATTTAGTGCTTTGTTAATTTTATATCTTTCAAATGGGATTGAGTTTTGTCTTCAAATTTTACAGAGTTGTAGAAGCTCACCTGCCCTACATATGGTAATTTTTTAAGATTTTTTGAAAACTTGTACACATAATTTTCATAGATTTTACAACACAAGACTATCGTGTACAGCATATACTAACACCTTGAGTAATAGGCAGTAAAATATAGTTTACTTGATAGTAAAACGTAGTATATGTTACTGTTTAGTACTTTATTATTTTTATACCTCTCAAATCTAATTGAGTTTGGTCTTCAAATTTTACAGGGTTGTAGAATATCATCTCACCTACGTGTAGTAATTTTTTTTACAATTTTTCACAGTAAAATATTATTTTTCTAATAATAAAACAAAGTATATGTTGTTGTTTGGCACTTTGTTATTTTCATATCTCTTAAATCTTATTGAGTTTGGTTTTCAAATTTTATAGGGTTGTAAAAGCTCACCTCCCGACATGTGATAATTTTTTCAGAATTTTTCAAACTTTTTATGCAAGTCCGACAAGCAGAACTAAATTCTTATTTATGAAAACCCTATATACAAATTTTAAAAAATTATGTTGATAATAAAAGGTAGTATATGTTGTTGTTTAGTACTTTATTATTTTCAAATCTCTTAAATCCAATTGTTTTTTGTCTTCAAATTTTACATGATTATAGAATATCATCTCCCTACGTGTGGTAATTTTTTTAGAATTTTTCACAGTAAAATGTTATTTTTCTAACAGTAAAACATAGTATATGCTTTTGGTTGGCACTATATAATCTTTATATCTCTCAAATCCAATTAAGTTTGATCCTCAAATTTTATAGGGTTGTAGAATATCATCTCACCTACGTAGTAATTTTTTTTACAATTTTTCACAGTAAAATATTATTTTTCCGACAATAAAACATAGTATATGTTGTTGTTTGGCACTTTGTTATTTTCATATCTCTTAAATCTGATTGAGTTTGGTCGGGCAGATCGGGAGGCTTTGCGTGAGTGCTCTCCTGCCTCCGCTTGTTCGCCCTTCCAAGACCGTGCCAATGAAAGGACGGAGGAACGAGGAGCTATCGTGAGGAACGGAAGCGAAAAAGAATAGACTAGTTTTTTTTGTCAGCCGGTTGGGTTTTTTTTTACGATTTAGAGGTGGATTGGTGGTGGAGAACGGATGTATCACCACCAACTCCTAATTAGAAGTAGTAGAGAAATGCTAGATCTTGTTTGTATATGAATCTTTCTTTTTTGATTTAGCCAAAACTTTCAACTGAGATTGATTTTGGTCTTCAAATTTAATAGGATTGTAGAATCTCATATTTTCTACAAATGATAAGTTTTTGAGAATTTTTTAAAATACGTATATGTGTTCTTCATGAATTTTTCATAATACTAGATATTTTGCCTTTTACTATTCAAACAAATAACATGTTACTGGCTATTACACAAGATGTTACTATATTAAAATAAATTATACAAATAGAACTAAATTCTTTTTATGATAGTTCACTTTGTTTCAAAGATAGTAACTTCTTGTGTAATAGCGAGTAACATGTTATTTTTTGGATAGTAAAAGGCAACATATCTTGTGTAAACCACTTCTACTGTATAAAAACAATAAAAACTAATTTTCAAAAATTACCATACTTAGAAGAGGTGAGATTCTACAACCTTGTAAAATTTAAAGACCAAACACAATATTAGCTAAAAGATACTGAAAAGGACAAATTTGGTTGAATAGTGATTTTTCACTATTTAACGCTTTGTTAATTTCATATCTTTTAAATGCGATTGAGTTTAGTTTTCAAATTTTACAGAGTTGTAGAAGCTCATATCCCCTATGTATGGTAATTTTTTAGAATTTTTCAAATATTTTATTACAAGATCAATAAATAGAATTAATTCTTATTTTATTAGTTCACTTCGCTTCAAAGAAAATAACATCTTAAGTAATAGGCAGTAAAATGTTATTTTCTATATAGTAAAAGGCAATATATTCTGTGTAAACCATTCATATCATGTAAAATATATAAAAACTACATGTATATATTTTAAAAATTCTCAAAAAATTACCATACATAAGGAAAGTGAGATTCTACAACGTTGTAAAATTTGAAGACCATAATCAATCTTAGATGAAAGATATGGAAAAGACAAATTCAACTGAATAGTGATTTTTCACTGTTTAGAGCTTTGTCAATTTCATATCTTTCAAATACGATTGAGTTTGGTTTTCAAGTTTTATAAGGTTGTAGAAGCTCACTTCTCCTACCTATGGTAATTTTTTTGAGAATTTTTGAAAACTTGTACACGTGATTTTGGATTTTCATAGATTTTACATGTTAAAAATGGTTTACACAGAATAAAGTAACATATTGTGTAATAGCAAGTAATATATTGTTTTCTAGATAGTACAAGGCAACATATCTAGTGTTATATAAAATACATAAAAACATATATACAAGTTTTAAAAATTCTCAAAAATTAACAAACGTAGAGGAGGTGAAATTCTACAACATTGTAAAATTTGAAGATCAAAATCAGTTTCAATTGAAAGTTATGGGTAAATAAAAAAAAGATTCATATACAAACTAGAGAATGCATTTACTAGTAGTTGCCTGGTTGGCCATGTAAGTGATTAGTTTAGTGAACACACGTAACCGAATGATTTAGACTTGGGATTATATATATACACACACTTCTATCGTGTATGCTGCGAAGAGATAGTAGGATCTTTGTTTTTCTTTATTTTAGTTTATTTTGCGAGGGGAATGAATAGCAAGATGAATCAGATGATGCATGGTCTACGTGAACATCGATCATGTGTGTCATTCTGTTTTGCAGTTTACACGAGAAGGACATGAGAGAGACGCCTATCTAGCGTTCAACTATTACTATTGCCCTGGTATTACTGATGCACACGTACAAGCAAGCTATTACTATTGCACTGGTTTTTTTACTTGGAACTTTATTATTCTTGTGGGTTGAAGCTAGTTGGGCCATTCGGGCGCGGCAGTTGGGCCTATGCGTCCAATGGGCTCAGAGCCCAGAGCCTTCAGTTTCGGCCCAGTTCATTCATCAATCGAATACGCATACACAAACGGACATGCCGTCGTCGTCGTCATCACCGCTCTCGAATCGAACACAAATGATCTACAGCGTGATCTGTAAGTACGAGCTTTAACCAATTCTTGACGGTTAACCAGATTTACGCTCGGCCGGCACATGATTTCACAGATGCAGATACGAAGAAGCGTTCCTGTCTGGGAACGAAATCAAGATCAACTTGTCTTTGAGATGCCGGGCAGCTTAATTTCAAGCTGTGTTCCTTCTCGGCCAGTTAACTGAATATGTACGTACGAAGCTAGTCACCGCCAGCTCGACGATGCAAGTTGGTCGCCGGCTGCCGTGATGAGGACGTAGGTGCGCACGGCTGGGTGGAGAGGACAGCGCGCGCCACCTGCTGCCGGCGATCATCGTCGGAGCCATCGCTGCTCGAGGGCTTACGTGAACTTGTCGTCGCTGCTCGAGGGAATGCAGACCGTTTCAAGGTTAGAAATCTTATCGAGCCTACCTTACAATGTATTGAATGGTATGCCGTTTCAAGGTTTAGGCAAAAAAAAAAAAAAAAAAGTTATGAGGTTATCTAGGTCTTTGAACATGTTAATTAATACTTAAAAAAAACTATTTTTCAGTTTGCTCTTGCTAGCCGTCAGAACAGGCTTCAACAATAGCCCCAACAGTCGGGCTTTGCCTGGACAACAAAATACATCGTGGAAACCAATCTAGCAACTGAAGAAGATATCACAAGTCACGCTAGCTAAACACTCCAGACAGCAATTATCACGTGATCAGTCGTCGACACCCAGAGTGTCAAAAGGAAAGGTTAATTGTAACAGTTGATGGAGCTTAATTAATTAGGCTTGCTGTTCTTGCTTGCTTTTCAAGGACAAGGCCCGCGTGCGTGATAGGACGTGCTGGCCTCCCTCGTGCATCGCGTTCCAACAAAGCTCCACTTCTTGAGGCAGCATAATAAATAGAATTAAGGACAAGAGACAATATGTGTGGCATGCATAAACTACGTACGTACGTACTGCCCCATATGGTGCTCAAAGCTGAAATAGCAGTAATATTAAGCGGCGGTTTGTCTGCCATGTTTCGCTTCTCCTGCGGGTTGCATGAATGCGGAAGCACATCCAACGGTGAGAAAATTCACCAGACATCATAGAAAAATTTTAGCTCAGCGCCACATATATTAGTATTTCCATAATTTGAACAGCGAGAATAATGCAAGATGATAAGTAACTAGTAAAATCCCGTGCGTTGTCGCGAGCGAGCCCTAAATTTTAACACAGGGAAGAAATTTTCTTTAAAAATTAGGGAAAAAATGCTGTAACTCGTCTTTAACAGAGAGGTGAAATTTTTTTAAAAAATAAATTTTTTTCCTTTTTTTTTGAAAAAAATA
The DNA here is from genome assembly GCA_036346375.1 of Guadua angustifolia. Lineage (NCBI taxonomy): Eukaryota > Viridiplantae > Streptophyta > Magnoliopsida > Poales > Poaceae > Guadua > Guadua angustifolia. Next base: position 1,400,319 of record CM070522.1, read on the forward strand.
AAAACGCTCTAGGGAATACTGTAGCTCGAGTACTGTAGTTTCTATGGTGACCGAGTGCCGCGTGGCATGTCCTGGCCGGCCTCCCCAATATAGTGATTTATATAGATAACTATGCAGTCAGCACCAGATTCCCTAGATCCCTGGAATTCATGGGTTCCTCGTGAAGACGGCAGATCTAGGTGACTACTCTTCGTTTCAGCGTCTTCATCTTTTACTAGCGTTGTTCATACATTTCTTTTGACCTATGTCATCTTAACATCGATTCGCGGATTCGCTTTCTTGGCGACACAACTCATTTTTAGATGCACTCTATGGACTTGATGATCGTGTGCCTATTGGCTAGCTCATGAATCTGTCATCGAGAGTCGAACATCTAAAATTGTTTGTCCGGCCTTGAGAAGGTGGCCGTATGCGATTGGCTAAGATTAAGTGGTATGGCGGCACTAGCTCGGAATGAGGGTGGTTGCATCACTGGGATCTCCGATTTCGACTTCAGTGTAAATCCTAGGTCTCGACCTTTGTTTGGTTGGGTCCGCAATGGCCTTGTTGAAGGCATTGTTTTGTAGTCTCGAGGATTTACTCTCGAGGTGAAAACATTTGGTCCGCCTTCACCGGTTGGATCATGGTAATGGCGGTGCGTGCAGCGTGTCGAGTCCTTCTTGAAGGCGTTGTCATTGGAGAGCTTTTATCGCGGTCCAAGTGTTGCTATGATAGTGGATAGCCTTGAAGACAATATTGCGTGATGTAGTTTGCCGAGACGGTTCTTTTGTCTTTTCTTGTGTGTGTGTGTGTTTGGCTGTGTACACCCTAGCTATGTAGAGGCCGGGAGTCTTCTTTCTTAGTATAATTGTATCACCTTGATGTAATTGACTAAGATTAATAAAAACTTCCTTTATCGAATATAGATAACTATTTTTCTTAATAAGATAGGAGCATTTTTTTAGTAAAAAATGGTGACAATGGTCCCTTGAAGGATGCACCATAAAACTCTAGTACTCCAAGTGCCCGAATATTACCACATCCAATATTTTTTCATAAGTTTAACAACTTTTACCAAGAATTTCAACAGGAGTACACTTCTCACAAGTGCTAAGCAATAGTAATAGGAACAACATAGTAAAATGGACAGGGGCAATGAACAATAATAAACTTGGGATCACGTGTCCAAGAACGTCTGAGGCCACATGCTCGGGAGCGTCCGGAACCATGTGTTCGAAAGAAAACTTACCTTTTGACGATGCCAACAAGAAAAACCCATAACCAAGGAAACTAACCATTTAGTTCTTGCAATAATATATAACTCAATCAAATTCCACTCGACTATTGTTATATTGTAATAATTTAACGACTAAATCAAACTATATAGTTTTTTACTCCAAGATTGAACGAATATCACTAAATATATTTGGTGATGAAGCAAGTGAAGTGAATATTGTGCTACTCTTATCCTATGCATGACATCTTCACTAGTCACCTAAAACAATAAATAAGCAAGATTGAGTCCATGACTCATTAAGTACATAATAAATCAATAACATAACATTTTATCACATATATATTGTTAACATCTTTTCTTTTTAGCAATGCAATGCAGTCTACGCTACATGCTTACATGTGCATCACAAAGCTTATACTGATATAGTTAAGTGCATACCCATCGATATTGCACCTTCTCAATCCCTCCATTCTGTGGAGGTGCCTAATTAAGTAGGTCTTTCGTATCCACACAAAGTAGATCTTAGATGTATACACAAGATACATCTTTCCAACATAAATACATAATATGCAAATACAATGGTTTGTTAAAACTTAACATACTTCATCATCACTGTCAAATTCATCATTATATATGTACCATAGTAAGAGTAATAATGTATATCAACATAGTAAATAATTTAAAAACATAAAACAACAAGAGATAACAAATCGATTACTATTCTTTTATGCACTTGCCTTTTTATCCACGTGAGACAGAATGGCGTGTGGACAATGCGGTTGAAGCCAAACTTAAAGTTACACCTCCTAAAGTAGATAAACCAACTCAACAACATGCCACAACAGTACATAATATCAAACATAATGATATCGATCACTCCTATGCACCATCCCGGTCTTAACATTCCCTCCGCCTGACAACTTCCCCTTAACTGTCCCGAAAATCGAACGACCATAAATATTAGCTCAGAAGTCCAAATATAGCAAAATATTTAAGTTCTAAAACTACACAAACTTTTTACAACTTTTAGTTGATCGAAAGTTTTGATTAATTCGTTTAAACCCTCATTTTCAACCCTTAAGACTATTTTGCTAAGATACTGAACATCAGACTTATCAATTTTATATCTATTTATATACACCTCCAAAAATAGCAAACCATACTGCTGGAAACTAAAGAAAAATATCGAGTTTTCTTTAGTTATAAGCACAATTTATCTTGGCCATCTTCCTAGCATAACCAGCCCAATACCACAACTACAACCAGTAGCTATAAATTTCTGCATAGCAGCCTTCTCTTAACCATAACTTCCTAACCACCCATCTAAATTCAGTGTTCTTATGCCCTATATAAACTTTAGACAAATATGTACACTTTTCATAATTTGGCCACACTATGAAACAAAAAGTAGACAAAAGCAATCCCGAAACTAGACAACGCAATTTACTGAGTCTTGACAACTACAAATTATCTTCCCAGTGCTATCCAACTACTAATCTAGAGCTAATATGACCACATGGCCACTCTACTACAACGTCGATACGAGGAACATAGTCTTAGAGTTTATACCTACAATCCAAGGTTTGGCAAAAAAAACATCGAAGAAGGTGGTCCTCCGTGATTCCTGCACCGTGTGCTCAGAGGCTAGCCAAATCAGTATTTCTGTCTCATGTGTTGCCGAAACCTGGAAACGGTCTCCTATTTATTCCTTCACTGCTCAGAAGTCCATCGCATGTGGGTTTCTATTGCTGATTGGATTTGTGTGCCGTCACTACACCCTGATCGTTGGGACCACGAGGTTGACCTGGGCCAGTGGTGCCTGCGCCGCATTCTCTCCTGCACAGGCCACAGGAAAGGTCTCAAATCGATTATCATCCTAGCTTGCTAGCAGTAGTGGAAAGAGAGGAACAGTAGGGTCTTCCGTCACGAGTGGGCGACTCATGACCAGATCCTTCGATAAATTTAGGACGATGCCGCCTCCTGGGCTACTGCAGGAGCGTCGCACCTTCAGTCTCTCCTCAGGGGAATCTCGTAAAGGCCGTCCTCTGCTTTTCCTTGGGTTCTCCTTTTCTCTATTTTGTCCTTTTCCTTTGTCTGTTCTAGGGTGCGGCCTTCGCACCTTGTATTCCCCATTTTGTACTCTGACCTTTTTCTTATCCTCTAATTAAACCTCGGCTGCGGCCGATTTCAAAGCGGGCTCCCAGCTCATCCAAAGTATAAGTCGGCCACCAGAGGTAGAGAAGAACTTCCCATTGTGTATTCAGAAATGACATCTCGGAAACCAGACTCACACTAATAAACCAGCACTGGAAGGTAACAGCCACAAGAGAACACAACAACCGACGATAGCAAAATCACAGTAACAATCCTTGGCCTTAAGACTGAAAGCGTCAGTTCGTCGTCAGGGTGGCTCCGGCTCCGGCAGACCAGTCGCTCCTGTCCATCCTTATGTAAGCTTCTCTGAAGTGAAGATGAACATCCACTCTCTGCACAACTTTACCTCACCCGAAAACCAACCGGAAATATTTCAACTCATATTGTCAATACAGTGCTCCTTTTCCAAATAAACATTGTAACATGCATGAACAGTCCAGTAGTACCTAAAACAATTCAATTTATGTGACTTCTTGTTTCGAAAGAGATTCAAGTTACGTAACTAGCTAACCGCTGTTTAATCTGCAAATCACAGCAAGTGTCCTGTTTTTTGGCGTAACAAGCACAGTACATGAATCACCAACACATGAAGCAACTTTCCATTTCACTGGGGTTGTTAGGACAGTAGCTCGATACCGTCAGGAATGGCTGTATTGTCCTGTCCAGAGACTAATACCTAACACTTGTAACAACTTTGTAACTTGTAACAAATAGCAACTTGTAACAACTTTGCCTATTGTAGTCATCAGAGAGAAGATGCATCATGCATGTCATGCAAAGATAGGGCACATGGCCGGATAATTATTCTATCCCTGCACATCTTAACTTGCATGGAGAGAACGCTCTGCACATCTAAATTCAGAGTTTGTTGAATAGTCCCATTCACCTGCACAGCCTGCAGAAATAAGGGCTGATTGTGCGACCTGATTTGATCCGTTAGCATGCCACTATCGATTTTCGAATGCAACAAATGAAAAATTGGTATAGACGCATTGCAGAAGGAAAAGATAATGAAAAAAAAAGTTGTAAGCATCGGTAGGAAGAACTATGGCAATCTTAACCTTGAAGCGCTGCTCATGTCAAGAATTCTAGGACCTTTTTTCATGATGCAAGAGTTTTGATATCTTTATACTTGAGCAGTGATAAACAATATGACATCAATAACTGCTATTATATGCTCAAATATGGACAAATTTACATCAACAATAAACAATATATATACCATAACTAAAGAATTTGACAAACCAATTGACTTCAAATAGAATTAAAGAGTTATCTGAAAAACTTATGAATCTATTTGCAGGCAAAAGAGTCCGCTTGTCTTAATAACTATGACTTGTACAGTGTGTACCATACTGCAAAATTGTTTGCCGTTCCTATCGTAATTGCAAGGGACCAGAGGCTTCACATCTTAGTGCAAAACCTCAGATGTTCTTTCTTCTGGATATTCTGTTGGAAACTGGCACCATTGACTCGAAGCTGTCATATCCATCATCAAACACCCTGCTGTGACGAAACAACTGGCTTGCAGAATCATAACCCATCAGTCGATGAAGTGCCGAGTCTGAAACCTTATTGCCACTTTGTGAGGCAGTAAGGTCTGATCCTGCTTGAGTTGAGAAGCTTCTTGCTAAGGATGCTCCATGTTCTTCGTTTATACTAACAGGATCCCCTGTTAGACACACAGCAGAATGAGAAGCAGCATCGTCAGCCTTAGTGACAATGCAGTCATCGGGCTTGTTTAATTTTTGCGCTACTTCATTACCCATCTTTGCATCCATGTGACACACTGCAGGAAACGATAGTACAAGAACCTTGGAGCACTGACCACACTGTACTTTGCATATCTTTGTTTTTGTTACGTAGATATCTGATGGCATTCGAACCAAATTGAAACAGCCGTTGCAGATAGTAAATGGTGAAGCACCGGACAGAGGCCGCAAAATATGCTTTCTCACCACTGGCTTCTGCTGCTTGTAGCTTGACTTAAGTGACTCATGGTCATGGATTGTGCTTCCAGCGTATGAGGACTGGTAATATGAATTTAACTCCCAAGCATCGTAATTGTACGGCATGTGCGTTTGCACATGTCCAAAATGGCAGTGACTGTATGGATGGGTTGGTGAGAAAGTATTTGGCGGGGGGTAGATCGGTGGCTTTCCATGACCATAATAGGACTCAAGTGTACAGGAACTTGGGATGGAATCGGCATCAACACTTTGAAGATGTTGCTCCACATCATAGCTATTCAGTTGTGGCTGGTATTGAAGGTCTTTCTTCTGATGCCTTTTCTCCAAGCCCTTCCGGCTAGAAAGCCTATTTAGCTGATCTCTTAGTTCATCCATCTTCTTGAGGCGCTCAGGTCGATTATTATTCTTCAACTTGTCTGATGTTTTCTGCAACAAATCCCCTTGACTAGGAGACCCACCTGAAAGGGAACTTGAGGTCCCATCCATTTGAGACTCCAAGTTTTGGATTGACTTGAAGTCTTCAGAATCAACAGAAAGTCCCTCACGAAGTAGACTTGCTCTGAATATGTTCGATCTCTCTTCTTTCTTCTTGTTAAAGCTAGGCGATTTCCAATGAATCATCTCGTTTGACAGGCTTGAAAAAACAGCAACAGCTGCATCATCTGCTTGAACATAGCTGGTCATATTGTCATCTTTGGTATGGCTCTCTTCCCTTTCTTTAGTGATATCATCAGTTAGCTCGTTGTGTTGAAAATTTTCTCTAGATTTGAGATGCTCATCATTGACTGAATAGATGATTCCTTCACATAGATTTGCGATTTCAGAGTCCAGGGATTGTGGATCCTTATCATGCTCATTCCCATCAATTCTCTCTGCAATGTCTTTATCTGTAACCACAACATGCTCATTCTCATTAACACAGTTGGCCTCATTGACATCTTCCATATGGCCATCTTCCGTTTCTCTAGTTTCAGTTGTCAGTTCGTTTTGATGAAAACTTTGTCCAGATTTGAGATGCCCATCTTCAAAGGAAGAGATGCTTCCTTCACATGGATTTGCACTTTCAGCATTCAGGGACTGTGGATCCTTACCATGCTCAATCCCATGAACTCTCTCTACAGTGTGCTTGTCTGCAACCACAACATGCTGCTCCGATGGTTCTTCTGTATCACTGAAAGACCTCTCCAGTTCTTCAATCAATCGACCATGAGGATCACTTCGGGAGGCATCATTCATTTTGCCCCCTGACAAAAATTTCCGGCTACCAATTTGATAATGTAGAGCATCATTAAGCCCATTGTTGTCTGTAACATCCAAAAAATCTTCTTCTTCATCACTAAATGAAAGAGACCTCTCTAATTCTTCAATCAGATCTTCATGAGATTCAACACACAAACCATCATACAGTTGTGACCTCTCCTCTCTTTGAGTCAACATGTTATTGGATTTAGCCTCAGTTTCCCCATACAATTTGCTCCCTTCAGCTATCTCTTTGCAGTTGACATTGTTATTGCTAACAGAACACTTCTGCTCAGTCACACACTCTATTTCTCCACTCAGATTATTATTAGAATCAGGTCGTGATTCCTCACCTGCCATGCTTTGGATGGCAGCAACCTCACTGCCAACACTTCCATCGTATGTATCATCCATAGTGTAGGCTTTTTCCTCATTTGCATGTTCACCCATGTCAACATTCGCTGCTTCGTCAATCAACTTGGGACTAGAAATAGCTCCAGTGCCTTTGTCATTTGTCACTTTGATCATAAACTCAGGGTTTCGGACATTCCCATCAATTAAGGAGCAATTTACCTTGCTCTCATGCTCAACAGGGGTTACACTCTCTCCAATGGACACAGATATCTCTTGATTTACTTTCTCACAGGAGTTGGCATTCTTGCTAATAGGGGAAATGTTTTGCTCCACAGCATTGTCACTAGGCTGTGCATTGGAGGAGACATCTTTTAGTTCATCCAAACAAATCGATTTGTTATTCTGAGGGGATCCTTCCAAGCTAATTGGAAAATTGCTGTGTTCACCAGATTCTGAATCAGCATGTCTTATAGGCACAACTTGATTTTTTGCTGCATTATAGATTAAACAATGGTTAAAATTGTTCTTAAAATAGAATATTTCTGAATAAGGCAACAGGAGATAGATCATATGATTTGCACCTCTAAGAACAGTACCGCAGCCACCACATTGGTAAACAGGAATGGACGGGTATTCGACAAGAAGCTGGAGGCATTTCGGCATCTAACGAATCGAAGCTTATGAGCTTCCATGGACACATGACACGATCTTCCTCGCGATATCTCAATTACAGAAGCTAGATCACTTCGTTAAAATGACACCATTGACCATCCATGAAGATCACACCCTGTTGATAAACAATACCACCTTAGTTATCCTCCACTCTCCGTAACTATGGCAACTTTATTGAGAATTTTAATTATTGGAATACCACAACCCAACATTATCGTGTGGCATGTATTACACTATTAAGCAAGATGATTTGTGAAAGCAATAACAGTATAGATCATCAAAAAGAAAAGGCAACAGAAGAGAAATACCACCACAATATCCTGGCCCAAAAAAAAAGAAGCGAGTCAATTGTTTTGGTCTCCACTAGTCCACACGACCACACCACAACTACTAGAGTTAATCAGAGTTATGTTCAATAATCAAATAGCTGCCACACAATATTATACAGAAATAATCAAATAGCTGCCACCCGTCCCACCAATCATCACAAGAAAGCACATAAAGTAATCAAATACTGGAGCACCTGCAGATCTAGGAACTCTGTTTTGGAGGAAAATCTAAAGACTATATTCAAGAAAGGGGAAAAAAAGAACCTTTTCTTCTTGGCAGATCATGGTCCTAAAGATCATCCCATAATATTTCGCTTCGTTTCTTTCTCGTTTGCCTCCTCCCGACGCTCCTCGAAGGAACGCGGGATGATTGCGAAGCGGCGCTAAATCTGCCGGTGGCCAGCTGATAAACGAAGCAAAAGGTGAACAAGATCGATTTAATGGCCAGCTCAAGGTTCGTCTCACTGGGTGGAGGTTGAGGAATGGAAGAGGAGATGATGCTGAGAAAGAAGAGGGGACTAGGGGAGGATGGGATGGGATCCTGGGAGGGACCAGCTCCAGGGAGAAGAGAAGAGAAGAGAGAGACGAACACTACATGGCTGGGGCCTAATCGTCCATCTATTCTAGCCCCAAGTGCCAGTCTTTTTGTTTTTTCTTTTTGGAATCAGTCTCTGCGAGTATATATCTGTAAATTTAGTCTTTTTCTCCACTACAGAAGGTTTTATCATGTCCAGAGAGCGTAAAAGTTATCTAATACCGCAGCAGGTCGAGTGAGCAATGCAGGAGCTCGTTGACATGCTTAGATAGCGTGGAAACCATCTTATCACGATGGACTACGTTACTCCTCTGGTCAGCTGAGCTTTCGAGGTATTGGTCTCCTTTCACGTTCTTCGGGTGCGGCAACAGGCAGGTATCCTTTATTATACCTTTCATAATAAGAGAGAGGACTAAATTTATAACTACACAAATAAATAAAAGGTTAGATTTGCATAACATGCATACATAGATATATAAAAGAGCTGCTAAGTAAGCAATGGTTTTACCTCGCTGGTGACCTGACAACTGACTGAGCAAACAAAAGAGCAGTCAGCGTCTAGCCAGGCTACTTACCGCACAACCAAAAGTTTTGTGTGGCCTCTGTCCAAGTCAAAAACACAAAAAGATGTCATAAGTTCGCCAGGAAAAATACAAGTCTTCAGGGTATGTGGATATTGCAGCGCTGATTTTGACGAGAATTGCTCTTTGCTATCTTTGAGAGTTGCAGCGTTGTCATTAGAGAGCTTTTATCGCGGTCCAAGTGTTATTATGATGGTGGATAGCCTTGAAGACAATATCGCGTGATGTAGTTTGCCGAGACAGTTCCTTTGTCTTTTCTTGTGTGTGTGTGTGTGTTTGACTGTGTACACCCTAACTGTGTAGAGGCCAGGAGTCTTCTTAGTATAATTGTATCACCTTGATGTAATTTACTCAGATTAATAAAAGCTTCCTTTATCGAAAAAACTAACGGGAGATTAGCGCCACTGACACTCTTTAAAATTTGTGATTCACTTTTTGACACTCTGGCCCACTGTCATAGACTCAGATGGATCCACATGTCATAGACACATCACAAAAAACCAACGAATTGAGTGTCACTGGACTAATTTTTCCTTGTACTAATGTACAGGGAAAAAAAGAACATTTATTAATCCTGGTAACATAAAGTTTTATCCTCTCCTGCTCTCTACTGGCAAAATCTATAATTCATTCCATCACAGAAATTTGCCGTAATGAAATTTGCTCTAGGTTACTTATCATATAAACTAATCATTAAGATTGTACATTGAGATGGTACAAAGTCAGAAACGCAACAGTTTGAGAACAACGGCATGCTGAAAAATATACACATGCCACTGTTCTGTATAAGGAAAACCTAGTATATTCCGGTTAGAATACTAACAGCTCGATTGGCTGTTGCGTTGACATAAATTTGATTGATTGATTGATCACAAAATTATGGATTTGCTTCATTATGATTTTGACGTATATATAAGAACGGGAAGAAATGGTAAATTTGCTTATATCTCTACTAATTCTAATTAGATGTTAGTGGCGGTCGTCCGTTCTTCTCCAGAGTATCTGATTTGTTAGATCTAAGATGAAAAGGCATTTAACCGGATAGTCAAATCTCTTTGAAGGAACAAGCTTTTCCTATTATTAAAACATAACTAAAGATAATGCTCTTTACAAATAGATTTTTTATCGTAAATTAAATCTTCATAGTAACGCACGGGCACATGTCTCTGTCGGCTAAACGGACAGCGATGTTGTTGTCTTGGTCCTCCAGCCGGCATATTCCATCGTCAGCATCAGGCCATATTAGTGGGCTTGGGACACGGACATCTTTCCTGATTTCTATAAAACTTGAATTTTTTTTAGATCAATAGGACATCGACAAGATATCCCAGTTCTATTGCTGAAACTTGAAACAATTCAGTTAACATCCATACATCCTTAAACTCATAACCACCCGCCGCACCCATATGAGCTACTAACAAAACCTTACGCCCCTGAAGGCTTACATCAAAGCCCAGGATACAATTCATTATGCAAAACAAACTGGAAACGAAAGCTCAAACAAACCTTATAGCCAACAACCAAAACACAGCATGCATCTCGCAACCTGACCTCCAGGTGACCACACCAGCATAAAACTTCAACTTCAACGTATGCTACCCAGAAATAACAGGACAGAAAAACAAAAAAAAAACATCCAGTGAGGGAATTCTTTCCAGCACCCTTTTCTTTTCCAGCATCCTTTTGTTTTGCCGAGACCTAGTGAGGAACTTCCTTTCATCAACCCTTTTACCGAAACTTCAAAATTTCCTGATCATCAGATTTCCAGAGTCATCAACTTCTGGCAACATCACCCTCTTTACCTCTCCTGGCAACTTCCAGTAGCCTGCTAATGTAACTTGAACGATCCTTCAGTGCCTCAGAATTGACTTCAGCTCGATCTTCATCACCTACTCGCTCAATTGTAGAGCCGACAGACCAGGACCAGGACCCAGCTGTAAAGGCGCCTTCAACTTGATCTCCAGTATTTTGCAAAACTGATCCAACCTGGGAAGCATATCCTCCTTGTACAAGGGCCTCCAGTCCTTCAAGGTTATGAGTATTCTTCTCCAGATTGCCTTTACACTTATCCAACATTGCAAACGAAAAATCATAGCATTCCTATTCTTCCATAAGCACCAAAGAACTGCCGCACAAATAGTATTTAAAGTAGCATTTCTCTTATTACTTAGCCAAAAGCGTGCCATAGATTCATAATCATATCCAATTTTCAAATCAAAAAACTCACAAACCAACCACCAGATATTTTTAGCCACAATACATTCAAAGAAAATATGAACAACAGTCTCGTTCTTCACATAAACAACAACTAACCCCTTTATCCATACCCCTTTTCAACAGGTTATCTCTGGTCATTAACTTGTTATGTGAAATTAGCCAGAGGAAGAAATGAATTTTAGGTGGAACAATCAAACTCCAAACGGCAGGGATATAAACCGGAAACACCCCTCTAAAATTTATGATAGCATAAAGTGATTTAACAGAATAAACACCATTGCTATTATACTGCCAAACTAAAGCATCGTCATCGTTAGAAAGCTTTAAAGTGTTTACCACTTCAACTAACTCAAACCACCTAATCATCATAGACTCGGAAAACGTTCTTCTGAAAGTACATTTAATATTAGAGCCATCCCAAATATCAGCTATAGTATAACCTTTTTCATTAACTATCATGTACAGATCCCAGAATTGAATGGCCAAACAGGAATTACCAAACCAAATATCTTCCCAAAACCTAATTTTAGTGTCATTCCCAACATACCACCTGTAACCAAACTTAGTAGCCTGCATAGCCCAGATAACACCCTTCCAGAAAGTCGAAGCATGAATATTGTCAGAAGCAAAAATATTAGGATTCTCCGTATTGTATTTAAACTTAATCAAGTCCTTCCACTCCTTATAATCATCGGCATAAAATCTTTTAATCCAGGATGCTAGAAGACACAAATTTAAATCTTTAATATTAGGTATTCCAAGACCACCAAATTGCTTTTCCATACATACTAAGTGCCAATTGGCCAGATGAATTTTATTGTGACCTTCATAGTCATTCCACAAACAATTAGCCATATGAGTATTTATAAGATCTAACGTCCATTTAGGAAATTTAAAGAAAGAAAGCAAATAAAGAGGAATACTGGACAAGCAAGACTTGAGATTTTTTTCTATGAAATTCTTAAGAGATTCATGTAGAACTCTTGTATTTCAAACAGATCCTTATCTTTCTTTCTTTTTATTGAGAAAATGTCAATGGGCTCAGATAATTAGTGAAGCTCAGATTTGTCCTGGTCCCAGAAATGGAGGGTCTACTCTAAGCCCAGGGCTTAACTATGTTATCTGAGAAAGTCCCATGGATTATGGAATAAAAATAGATGGTTCGTGAGGCCTCCGATCCGCACCTGCCCCAAAATATTGGATATATAGCCCTCACCATCCGATGTCGATGAGCCTTTCTTTGTCATATCGTAGCAGGAAGTGCAAGCAAGAGTTTGCCAATTGGAGGCTCACTGTTCCATCTGAGAAAACTAATTAAGGAGGATCTTGCCGCCCAGATGTACACAAATACACAAGCAACTTGGACTTGGACTCCATCTGATTCTCTCTTCGGCAAAATTCGACACACTTACTGTCCCCAAGCTGTCAAGAGGTAAACCTTTCTTACAGATGAAGCAAAATGCTGGGGAAATCTCAAACCAAAGTGATCGACAAAAGGGAGTACTCAAACTCGAAAATATACATTTTGCATGTATCGTTCTACTTTTAAGATATTGGTGCCCTCGAATTAATTGCATGCTTTTTTTTTTAAAGAAACGGCAGGAGCTCTGCCATGCATTAAAGACGGGAGAAATGTGCCACCGCAAGCAAAAGATACAAAGACACGAAGGCAGGAGATAAAAGACGGACGAAAATACTAACGCTAGGCGGAAACTTTAAGAGAAAGATAGAACGGACTAGAAGATCTGACCACATGGTTGATAAGACCGGACCACAACGCTTAGGAACGGAGTAAAAGACGGGAACCTCCCTTATGCGAGCTTTGACGAAGTGTTCCACATTCTGTCTGGAGACCTCATACAAGGGGTCTTTTCGCTTCACTTGAACTCCGCTTTGCTCACTGCGTGCCGATCCTTGTGAGAACCTTTCCTCATCTTGCGCTTGCGAACCGCATCTGGTCCCTGTCACCTAGGCTAAAGAGGCGTCGTTCTGATGTGCCCTCCTTCTAGCATGTACATCTTGAACGATGCGGGCAAAAACTGCATTAGCAGGCTAATTTATGTTGTCAAAAATTCTTGCATTCTTTTCCTTCCACAAATTCCATAGAGTATAAATCAGGGTCCCGTCCACCTGCTTCTTGGAAGGTGTAATCACTTTCCGTGGGATGAGATGCCACCAATGCGAAACTGTAAGTCCTGCGTGTGGAATGGGTGAAGACATCTGCATATGGGAGAAGACCCCGGACCACACCTGATTTGCGAAAGGGCATCGAAGAAAAAGATGTGCCGCCGTTTCCGGCTCTGAGCCACAAAGAGGACAATAGAGAGAATGAGGTCAGCCCCTCGTCATCAACCTATCCGCTATGAGCAATCTGTCTTACAGGAATAACCAAGCAAAGAATATGCATTTGTTTTCCGCGCTCGCCTTCCAAACTCTGTTGTAGTTGTTGTCCGGCATGGATCGCTGGAACTGAACCTTGTACGTCGACCTTGTGGAGTAGTGCCCATCTGAAGTCTATTTCCAGATTATGTCATCCTCCATGTTGATGTGAAGGTTGACCTGCTGAATGGCCTGCCATAATAAGTAGAACTCGTGCAGCTGAATAGCAGATGTGATCCTCCTAAGCGGGGTGATCCACGAGTCATTTGTTAGCTCGTCATGAACCGAATTCATACTTCTCCACACTATGAGATAGCAGCTGGGCGCGATGTCTTTTGAAGAATGGACAGTGGGAAGACCAGAACCTGGCTGTCCTTCCATCTCCTAGCCGGATGGTAGTGCTTGCTCGGAAAAGCGATCGATCTACATGTCCTTCCATCTCCTAACCAAATTAATTGCATGTTCATGTCATGCGTGGAATATATAGTGAGATGGAGACTCCGGCGGCCGTTGAATGCTTCTCCGAACCCCTTGAGTTGACTTCAATTTGCTGATCAATCGATAGTTAATTTTCATTCAAGTCTGGCTGCAATTGGTTGTTTGAAACGTAAGCGACGTGGCTTTGCCGCTGTCTCCTGTCCTATATAAACTGTACGCGCATACAAATGCACAAGCAGAAAGGTGTATGCGCGAACAAGTAAGCAAATTAAGTAAGCGCGGCGACTTAACAAGGTTGCTAATGGACGCAGGCGGCGATGTCTCCAAGAGGAGCAAGGAGCACTTTGTTCTCGTGCACGGTGCCGGCCACGGCGCCTGGTGCTGGTTCAAGCTCCTCTGCCTCCTCCAGGGCTCCGGACACCGCGTCTCCTGCGTCGACCTCGCCGGTGCGGCCGGCAGCGGCGTCGACCCCAACGCCGTCCGGTCGTTCGACGAGTACGATGCGCCGCTCATCGACCTCATGGCCGCACTGCCGGACGGCGAGAAGGTGGCCGGTCATCGTATCCGTCCCATCCATCTTGCAACTGCATGCTGCACCTCATGCATTTTCCCTTCCAGAAAACTGCACCAGTTCACCTTTTTACTGATCCATATATAACACAGCGAATTCAGGGCTAGCGTTTTAATTTTGCATTTTCTTCAGGTTATTTTGGTAGGACACAGTGCAGGAGGGCTAAGCGTGACACATGCAATGCATTTCTTCGGAGACAGAATCAAGCAAGCAATCTTCATTGCAGCAACCATGCTTCCGTTTGGCTACCAAACCGAACAAGACATCAAAGATGTGATCCAATCTCCCTCCTGCCTAAATCGCTACTCTTATCACAAGTTCATATAAAGTATCCCTGCTATTATGCATGCCTGATAACAACAGTACCACGCATTTCTTCTTTCTGAATTTTTTCGGTTGCAAATCAACAGGGTGTTCCTGATTTATCCGAGTTCGGGGACGTGTACGATCTGGCATTTGGTCTGGGTATTGATCATCCGCCTACGAGTGTGGCGCTGCGAAAGGAGCTGCAGCGCACAATCCTATACCAACAAAGCCCCCGAGAGGTTCATATAATGAATTGCAGCAGGGGAACATTTCTACGTCTTGTTCGTTCTGCTTGTATCCATCAGCACTCTGATTGTAAATGGACTGCACTATGGTAAAGAGAAAAAAAATGTTTGTTCAGGACTCTACGCTCGCCTCCATTCTGCTCCGCCCATGGCCGGCCGCGTTGAGCACGGCCAGGTTCGGCAGCGGTGATGACGGGGATGGGATCGGGAGCGCGATCGACAGGGTGCGGCGAGCGTACATAAAGACGGCGAACGACCACATGGTGAAGCCGGCGCAGCAGGAGGCCATGGTCCGCCGCTGGCCGCCCAGCGAGGTGTTGGCCATGGACAGCGACCACAGCCCCTTCTTCTCCGCGCCGGAGCATCTCCTCGAGCTCATCCTCAAGTCGCTGTGACCCTTGGTGCAACTCTGAAATGTGTGATTTTACATGTCAATAGAAAAAGGGAAATTAAATTTAATGTACAGCACATACGAAATACTCCATCTTTTTGTAACTTGGTGACACCCACGAAGAAAAATAAAAATTTAGCTTCACCATCAAATGAAACAGTGGCTCCATCTATTAGCTTGTTGTGTTCATAAAAATCAGCTGTTCAGGGGGGAAATTAAGGCCGAATACAACAACGCAGGGAGAAAAACTAGCTGGTCCACACGCTACATCCTGCATATAATTAGCATGTTAGCCATTTCGCATGCAGAAATGTATAGCTAGACGTGTACGTCTCCTGAGATCCATTTGAAATAGAACTCACCGGACGTCCTGCTTGGTTTGACATTTGGAATTGGCCATACAATTGGAGTTCCCCTGGTGGGCATCGATCAAACCATTCCAGTCCATCCTCTAGTAATTGGTATAGAGATAAACTCAATAAATAGGTAGAGACCGGATGAATGGGCATGGCAAGGGAGGAGCACTTTGTGCTAGTTCATGGCGAAGGGCATGGAGGCTGGTGCTGGTTCAAGCTCCGGTGGCTCCTTGAGGGATCCGGCTACCGTGTGACATGCATAGACCTCGCCGGAGGCGGCGTCGACCCTACAGACCCCAACACGGTCCGGTCCTTTGAGCAGTACGACAAGCCGCTCTTCGACCTCATCTCGGCCTTGCCGGAGGGTGACAAGGTATATATACAAACGATCCCTCGCATGTTCCTCCTGTCGGTCATTGTATTGATTTTACAAGAAAAATTTTAAAGAGCGCAACGTAATGTAAACAACATCCTGTAAGGAAACATTAGAGTTTACTTCGATAAATGAAGTTCACAGCTCAGCTTATAAAAGCCAGCATTTCCAATGAAAATTGAAACATGTTTGCATTTAGTAATAAGAACGAAAACATAACTAGCTTAATACCAAGTTCATAGCTATGTGCTGATTAGAAATTCACCATCCATTCAATGCTTAAGCCTGTATAGCATGAATATATATGTTCAGAATTGTAGTTAGCTTCCACAACATGCTGCAGGTACTTAGTTATGAGTCTACTTATGGACAAATGTTCAAAATTTTGAAGGATAAAGACACATCAAAGGGAGATTTGGTTTACCTTACTCATCTCAATCTAATTTCAGGTGATTCTGGTCGGACATAGTACTGGAGGGCTGAGTGTGATTCATGCAATGCATGAATTCATTGACAGAATTAGGCAAGCAATTTTTGTGGCAGCTACAATGCTACCATTTGGACTTCAAACCGATGAAGATAAGAAAGATGTAACATTTTTAGTCTCATTCTTTTTCTTCATGAAGCATAGGCCACCTAGCAAGTGCTGAGAACATTATTTTTCTTTGCTTATGACATCAAATTCTTTGCTTCTTTGTCCAATTAATCTTCTGCTATTTCATTCCATGATTACAGACTTATAATAGTAGGTAGGACTACTGATAGCCTCTGTATGTCAATGTGTAACAGGGTCTACCAACTTTGCCTGAGAACGAGGTTGAATTGACATTCGCTGCAGGAGCAGATGGTCCTCCAACGACTGTTGCCTTGAGACCAGAATTCCAGCGAAATCGACTATCTCAACAAAGCCCTGAAGAGGTGTTGTACTAACAAGAAACAAAATACTGAACACTACATATTTAACATAAGTGGACATGTGCCTATTTGCTCGCCAAATCCACACTCATTATTAAACTGTACTGATTCTATCACCACAATCTGAACCCAGTATTATCATAATTCATTATAGCTATTTCCTGAAAATTTATGTTACTATTTCCCATTCATGTTTCTTGAGCAACCATTTCCCCAACAACTAAAAATCATACTCCAATGAAGAAGTAAACAATGATGCAAAATTCTACTTCTACATACCTGTTTTTTACCTGGTTCAGGAATCAATACTTGCTTCACCAAGTGCTTCACCAATGAGAAGGCTGATATTTCTGAGGCTTTTGTGTCTCCCTCCCGTGCTTCACCAAGGTTGATGGGTTCAAGGTCAGAACATGCTGTGGAGCGGGCTGGGCGTAGGGCTGCCATGAAGAACTTAGACTTCAATGAAGGTATGAATCTTAATCTTAGTTTGTCTTCTAAACCGGTTATGGATGCAATAGCTAATATTAATCAACTGGGAGTATGTTTTGGTAGTTCTCATGATGAATGTGTTGCTGCTGTTAATAATTTGTATAGATTGGATATTTCTAGAAATGCTTCTTTTTTGCCTGTTGATGGTGTGGCCGAAGGTCAGGTGTCTTCTGACAGCGATAATGAGTCACAGGGGCATGATGGTTTGTCGGATTCTTTGGCTAATCTGTGTGGAGATCTTGTTGATGTATTTTTTGACAAAGATAGCTGTCACCTAAGTCGTGATTTCAATGCTGGTCACAAAGGTAATAAAAAGGGCAGAGTTTGTTCTGTGTTCTCTAAGCAGAACAAGAGCAAAGGTAAACATGTTAAGAATAGTAAGAATAGTTTAAAATGAAAGGATTGTTTTGGAATAGCAGAGGTCTGAATGACTTGGCTAAGTCTAGATTTCTCTCAGATACGTCCAAAGAGCAACAGCTAGATTTTATTGCTCTTTTGGAAACTGGAAAAAAAGATTTTGATACCCTTTCACTCAATAAATTGTGTGGGGGCAGGAATTTTCTTTAGCATTGGGCGGAACCTCATGGGAGGTCAGGTGGAATTGCTTTGGGGGTCAATCTTGACGTTTTTGATATAGGAAGCATTGAGGAAGGGGATTATTATGTAAAATTTCATTTGAGAAACAAAGAGGATGGATTTCAGTGGAGATTAGTAGCGGTTTATGGGGCTGCTCAACCAAAATTAAAAGAGGCTTTTCTTTCCGAATTGGTTCGTGCTTGTAACAAAGAATCATTACCCATTCTTATGGGTGGTGATTTTAATATTATAAGAAGTCCCAAATGAGAAGAATAATGATAACTTCAATGGTAAATGGCCCTTTTGTTTAATTGTCATTGACAAATTTTGAACTTAAGGGAGCTCCAGCTTATCTGGTCGTGAATTTACGTGGGCCAACTCACTGAAGGTTCCTACCTTTGAAAAATTGGATAGGATCTTAATGAGTACGGACTGGGAACAAAAATTTCCTTTGTCATCGGTTGTGGCACTTAGTCGGGAATTTTCTAACCATACTCCGTTATTACTTAATACGGGTGCTGGTACTCATGGTATCAAACAACCCATATTTCGTTTTGAATTAGGTTGGTTAAGACGAGATGGATTCCATAAGATGGTTTCGGATGTTTGGAATAAGCCGTCAGGGGGTTCCAATGCTTTGGAGATTTGGCAAAGAAAGATAAGGAGGTTGAGGCAATTTCTTAGAGGATGGGCTAAAAATATGAGTGGGTCTAATAAAAAGGAGAAAAAGGATTTTATTAGGAGAGCAGAAGAACTAGATAAGAAGGCGGAATCCACTATGCTTAGCCCACAGGAGGTGGAGTTGAAACAAAGCATTAAGCAGAGATTAGCTTCTCTCTTGAGGGAAGAAGAAGTATATTGGTATCAAAGATCTAAATCAATTAGACTTCTTCAGGGTGATAGGAATACTAAATATTTTCAGCTAGTTGCTAGTGGTAAACATAGGAAGACTAGAATCTTCCAATTAGATCAAGAGGAAGGAGTAATCAAAGGGGAGGAAAACCTTAAGAAATACATCACCAGATATTATAAAACGTTGTTTGGACCTCCAGAGAAGAGTAATTTTTCTATGATTGAGACTCAGAGAGAGGATATTCCCCAGGTGTCGTGCGAAGAGAATGAGATTCTTAAAGCTCAGTTTACTTCTAAGGAAGTTAAAGATGCTATTGTTCAAATGAAACATAATAAAGCTCTAGGACCGGATGGTTTTCCTGCTGAGTTTTATCAAGAATTTTGGGGGCTCATTAAAAATGACCTAATGGCCATGTTTGTTGAGTTTCACACACTACAAGAAAAGTGATTATTTGTGACGAAAACGTCGTGACGTTGTCAACTTTTGTCATGAAAAATCTATTTTCTGTGACGACTTGTTTATTTTCGTCATTAATTGTATCAGGTGCCGTCGCGCCATGTACTTTTGTGACAAAACATAAAATTTCGTCATGAAACCATAAAACAAATCGTCATAGAAAATGAATCGTTATTTGTCTTGGACTGACGTCAAACATATGTCTGTATTATGACGATATGCTTTTTTATCACGGAGGCATGGCCTATCGAGAGGCTATATCTAGAGGCCCACCTGTCCGAGGTGGCCTTGTTGTCTGACTTGGCCTTGTGGGCCCATATGTGGGTTACACCTTACACGCTGTCAATTCTTACTTATGTCCTTTCATGGTCAACTGATTAGGGTTCAGGTTTTGATTGGTTGGTAGATACATGTAATGTAGTGCAAGGCTTCATTGGAATCCTTCTATACGATTGGTGGCTTCCACATAGGTGACACTCTATTTGTGGTGGTTTTTCTGGAAACGTCACAAATAGTATTACCTGTGGTAGTTTTAAAAAAAATAGCTGGAAGACTATTTGTGATGGTTTTTATTTGGAACTGTCACAAATAATGCATTATCTGTAGCGATTTTAATTTGAAACCGGTATAAATAATAAAAAAATAGAAAATTTTAAATATTGCTAGTTACCTCTCCTTCCTTCTAATTTGAAAGAATTGAAATTAAATAATATTACATTTGAAATAATTGAAACAAATATTCCATTTGAAATAATTGAAAAGAACGACCGAAATAGATTCAAAACTTTAGAGGCCGTTTTGAGGCCCTAAACAACATTTTTTTGGAATTCCGTCACCGCGCATGCACTCGCACAAACCATCAGGATCCGACCATATGATTTTGGCTACTTTTCGTTATCTTTCCAACGAGCTAAAGAACGCTCCAATCGGAGTTACGAGTCAAAAGTTATGGTCATTTTAACAAACGTGCTCAGATTTTATATTTGCAAACTAGAATCAGAGCCCAAAAGAATATAATTGGAGAGCTCATCATGTGATGATTTCAGAAAGCACAAGAACACTAAAATCGAAAGTACGAGTCAAAAGTTATAGTGTTTTTACAAGTTTTATTAATAGTAATGGCACGTATATTGCAAGCATCATTAATAGTCAAAAATACGGAAAATAAATTTGAAAATTTTAAATTTTGCTATTTACCACTGCTAATTTGAAATAAATTTGAAAATGTTCCTTCTTCTGATTGCTAGGATCGAAGCGATTCGAAGCTTTGATTTTGTGTGGGGGTAATATGGCTGTTCCTTCTTCTTATTGCTAGCATCGAAGCTTTGATTTTGCATTTAATTGTCAACTTTCGGCGAGAATGAAATAGATGATGTGTGCTTATCTCCTGAATTGGATGTGAACCATCAGATAATGCATGCAATGTTTTTTACTTCAATTACTGTGAAAAAATTATTCCAAGATGTATTGGCAGATTATACAAGATACTTAGCTTCTTGATACTTCCAAGATGTATTGGCTTTTTTTTCTGTGATCTTCTAATCATGGTAGCAGGAATGAGTTCAAACCTCTTATTGTGAGATTTAAATTATTGTCTAAACATGATTTGCGTAACTGGTAGATTAAAGAGTTCTTCTGGAAACTAACAAGACTGCATCCTGTCGCCTTCCTTTGAGATAGCATGTAACGTCTTTCTGATGTAGTTAGTGTGCTATGCTTCTTTTGGATGTAGATACTGGAGGAGGAGGAAGTGGAAGTTCAGGTATCAGCTACAAATGAGTTGCCAAAGGATGCTAGTAATAAGATGGATGCAGATGATGCACCAAGTGACCCTGCTTCTGGAACCAATGTGAATATGCAGGAACCCAAAGGGGTGACTGATACTGCTGAGGGTGCTGCTGAAAATGGAGCACCAGATTCTGAGGAAAAATCTATTCCAATGGATACTGACGCGAAGGTATAGTCTATATTTATCTTGCTGACTTTAAGTGTACATGTAGATGGTCTTGTGTTTGCAGCATGTTTTACAATTATCACAGTTGCCTTATGTTGATTTTTCCTCACTAGTGCTAAGGGCTTGTCTCCTCTTATTATATTTTCCTCACTAGTGATTTTTCCTCACTAGCGCTAAATGCTCATCACTAGCTTGTAACCCTTGCATTCCCTGTTACAGTTGCTAAATCCTATCTCACTGTAGTGTGTAATTCTTGTTATTGTAATGAGTTGCCAAGCTATTGTGGTGCATGAAAGATAGAGTTGATCATGTCGTGAGTTGCCAATCTGCTTTTCTTGGACACAGATCATTAATGAGTGCTTGGACGCGGAGACTTGGCTAATTGAGAGAAAGCAGCAGCAAGATGCTCTAGCAAAGCATGCTAATCCCATCCTCCTTGTTTTTGACCTGAAGAAAGCTGAAACACTTGACAGGTTAGTTGCTGACCTGCAGTAACGGTAAAACTCCCTGTTACGTTGACTTGTGAGTTGTGTTTGAGGCAATCGTCCTGAAATCTTGTAGGTTCTGCAAACCGGTCATGACAAAACCAAAGCCTACACTGAAGCCGCCGACCCCACCTCCGATCGAAACCCCAGCACCTGGGCCTCAAACACAGGAGCAACAATCAACCGGTGCCTATGAAGTTGGTATGGGCAAAAGAAATGGCTGGCAGCTAGCTGGGAGGATGGGCAGGGAATGGGTAAAGAATGGGCAGAGGAAGAAAATGAAGATAGCTGGCTGCCTGAGTGAAGGTCGGTTCAAAAACCGACAACATGATCTTGATTTCCTTTTTAGACCATTAGTTAAAGCTAAAGCTCATTTGTAATATGTTTTGTACTTAAGATGTGTCTTGGATGCTTATGAGAATGAGTGAGTTTGGCATTATTGACTATTAGTATTATCTGTATTGTGTTAGACATGGTGTATATAAGTGTATATGCACAATGTTGGATTTGTGTGAATATATTCTTATGTATATGCTTGATCTTGTGTCCATATATATATATATGGTTATTGACGTGGTACTGGAGTATTCAATGACGAAAATGTATGTCAACGTGGCAATAATCTGTGACGAACAATTTCGTCATAAATAAAATGGTCAACGCTCATTTTTGGCCGACTCGGAGTGCTCTTTTATGACGAATTTAACATTTTTCATGATGTTTTGGGTACAATTAATGACGATTATATTCGTCATAGAAGTGACTTCTTCGCTGACGAAATGTAATTCGTCACAGAAAAGTTGATTTTTTATGACGAAAATAAGTAATTCGTCATTGAAAACTTTCTATGACGCACTTACTATGACAAGTAGAATTTCGTCATAAATTCGTCATAAAAAACCTACAATGACGATTTCGGGACTAATGATGACGAGTTTGGACCGTCATTAAAAATCACTTTTCTTGTAGTGACAAGTGTAAATTACCTCTCTTTAGTTTAAATTTTGGAACCATTACTTTGTTGCCAAAACTAAAAGAGGCTAAACAAATTCAACAGTTTAGACCGATCTGTTTACTAAATGTGAGCTTTAAAATTTTTACCAAAGTTGTGGCTAATAGATTGGCTTCAGTTGCACAAAAGATTGTGAGACCGTCACAAACGGCCTTCATGCTCGGGCGTAAACATAATGGAAGGTGTGGTCATTTTACATGAAACTTTGCATGAACTAAAGAAGGAAAAACTTGATGGAGTAGTGCTCAAATTAGATTTTGAGAAAGCGTATGACAAGGTGAACTGGTTTTCCTCCAAAGAAGCGCCGATTGAAAGGTTTTTCGTAAATTTGGTGTAAGTGGATTGAAAATATTGTGTATAAAGGTAGTGTGAATATCAAAGTTAATGATGATCTAGGATACTACTTTCGACTAAGAAAGGATTGAGACAAGGGGACCCTCTTTCCCTTTTTTGTTTAATCTGGTAGCGTACATGCTTGCCATTTTGATAGCTAGGCTAAAGATAATGGCCGCTTTAAAGGGATTATTCCGCATCTTGTGGATGGGGGTTTATCGATCCTTCAAGATATGGATGACACGATTCTTTTCCGGATCATGATTTGAATGAGGCTTTGAATTTAAAACTCAGATGAGTGTTTTTGAACAATTATCGTGGCTTAAGATCAATTTCCATAAAAGTGAAATATTCCTTTTGGTGAAGCTCTTACGCAAGAAAGAGTATTTCAGATTTTTGGGTGCAAAGAGGGGTTCTTCCTTTAAATACTTAGGTATTCCTATGCACCATAGAAGGCTTAGCAATAAGGATTGGGTTTCATGAGGAGAAATTTCAAAAGAAACTTGCTAGTTGGAAGGGCGTGCTTCTTTCGATTGGAGGCGATTGGTAATTGATTAATTCAGTTCTTTCGAGTCTTCCATTGTTTATGCTATCATTTTTGAGGCTCCTAAAGGGGTGGTTAAAAACTTGATTATTACAGATCCGTGTTTTTTGGCAATGTGATGAACACAAGAAGAAATATAGATTAGCGAGATGGTCGGTACTCAAGAAGCCTAAAAGTATGGGGGGTTTGGGAATTTTGGATTTAGAATTGCAAAACAAATGCTTATTAAGTAAATGGTTATTTAAATTGTTAAATGAGGAGGGCCTTTGGCAAGACTTACTTAGAAGGAAATACCTTCACTAGTAAGTCCATCACTCAAATTTCGAGGAAAGTCGGTGTTTCTCATTTTGGTCCGGATTGATGAAAATAAAAGAACAATTCTTGTCTATGGGTTCTTTTGGTTTAGGGGATGGGAAATGTGCTAGATTTTGGGAAGACGTTTGGGTCTCAGAGCAAACCTCTAATGGAGGTGTATCCTAATCTCTATGAGATTGTTAGAAAAAAAGGTGTCTCGGTAGCTAATGTGTTAGAATCGGTCCCGCTCAATATCTCTTTTCAAGATCGTTGGTGGAAAGTGATTTGACAGCTTGGTTTGAACTAGTGTCAAGAGTTGTCAATGTTTCTTTAACACAAGACAGAGACATATTTAGATGGGATCTCAGCAAAAAGGGTATCTTTTCGGTACATTCGATGTATAATGCTTTAGTGCAGGAAAATTCTATTCCTAGGATGTGTGATATTTGGAAACTAAAAATACCACTGCAGACTAAAATCTTTCTTTGGTACTTAAAGACCGGAGTAATTCTAACGAAGGACAATCTAACTAAAAGACAGTGGCAAGGAAGTATTAAATGTTGCTTTTGTAATTCTAACGAAACAATTCAACATTTGTTTTTTGATTGCCAGTTGGCGAGATCTATTTGGAACACCATCTTCATATCCTTTGGTATTCAGCCTCCTGCTAATGTATCTATTATGTTTGGTTCTTGGCTTAAGGGTGTTAATTTTAAGCTTAAGCTCCAAATTTTAGTAGGTGTAGCAGCCATGTGTTGGTCGATTTGGTTATATAGGAATGATATCATATTCAATAGACGTTCTATTAACTCATTTACACAGGTAATCTTCAGGGGGACGTATTGGATTAGAAGTTGGTCTCCGTTGTCTAAAGAGGAAGAGAAGGGGATGCTGCTAAGGGGTTGCAGGATGCTTGAGATAACAGTCTTTGAGTTGTTTGCCAGATTTGGTTGGAGAAGGAATTTTAGAATTGAGGCCTAAAACTATGATGTTGTTTTCGTGCGAAGCTTGTTCTAGTTTTAGGTTGATGGGTGTTTGGTTGTTGTTTTGTTGGTCGTAATGATGGTTGTTGGAACCTTTGGGCTTTTTGGAGTCTCAGATTATGGGCCGATTCGTTCTTGTGCGAGGAGGCGGATTGTTTCCTTTATCTAAAAGGAATCAATACTTGCTTCAATGTTTAGTCTTTCGTGGCTCGTGGACCGCTTATTTGTACTGCAAGCTTTGAAGGAGACGACGAGAGATTGAATCAAATATAACGGGTTTTTATAAAGACAGAGCGTGACCACATGTTGGACCCTCAAAGAACAAGATTCCATGATCAAGAAGTGGCCACCCAAATGAGGTTTTAGTCATAGATACGTGATCATAGCCCTTCTTCTCTCTCGCACTGCAATGCTCTTTAATCTTATAGTCAAATCTCTATGATGCAAATCTGCAGATAATTAAACACTCCAGAGTGGGCTTGTTCAAATTCTTGTAACATTACATACACAAAATTATTATCATCATATTTAGGATCACATCTTTGTAAAACATGCTTTTCAGGGAATCTTCAAGAATGCAAGTAAAGTGCTACGGTCTAACAAAACCAATGCCCTTAAATTTGTGAACAAGTAACTCAAGTCAGTGCCTTTGTTACTTTCATTTTATATATGCTTACCTGTCATCCCCCAAAAAAGAGAAAGTATATGTGTCAATTCCCAAAACAGTTTTGGGTTTAGGTGCGTGCCTAATTGAAGGATGAAACTTCATTTCACAATTTAATATTTACCATTTTGTTCACATGACATCACATTGTTTTTAAAATCTAGGAGCTGCATTTATTACTGTGTCTAACACATATCATCACTAGGGCCTTACAAGCTGATGTTACAACATTGAACATTCTACTCTACAGAAAAGTTCCTGACTTGAAAAACCTTGTAACATGGATTGTATCATATACGAAGCACAAGACAACATACACTCAACATTCTAGCCTCCTCAAGTGATTTGCAGGTATGTTTAATGTCTATGGTGATTCCAAAAAAAACTCCATAACAATCATCCATGTATGTGTTCTGCAAGCTGCACCTTCTTGGAAGAGCTAACAAAGAAGGCACCCTCCTCCAAACACTGCCTTCCAAGAGCTCAATAAAATGCTTTAAACCGTTTCCATGTAAGCTTCAAGGAACTCATTACCAAACTTTCCATCCTTAAGTGATATCCCAAACTCCCCAAACAGAATTGGCATCCCCAGCAAGTTGGCAGCATCATCTATATGTTGTTGCATCCAAGTGTTCACAAATTGAAGGTGATTTTCCTCTATTGAGTGAAGCAACCTAGAAAAAGGATCTTAGTCCAGTCATGACAATAGATTCGTTTTCAATGAAGTGGCTAGATTCAGCTGTTTCAGCTATATAACTCACATAAATTGAACATGAGGACTTACCAAATGTCAGAATACATATGAACAGAAGCCAAATCAATTCCCAATGCTTGATGGCTCTTGATGAAGTCTGTTCCCGCATGCCCTGAAAAAGCATCGAGTTAACTAGCAGAAGTTCCAACACAAAGGGACCATAAAACCCTTCAACACCAATCTCCAAGAGGTGCACAGTGCCATCTCTTCTATCTATGCCTATTAGAATTTCTTATCTTCAAAACTTGCAGTGAACAAACATGTATGGAAGATAAAAGCATATAAAATAAAACTAGAATAACTACCTGCAATGTATTGTTGGAAA
This sequence comes from Guadua angustifolia, assembly GCA_036346375.1. Lineage (NCBI taxonomy): Eukaryota > Viridiplantae > Streptophyta > Magnoliopsida > Poales > Poaceae > Guadua > Guadua angustifolia. The sequence goes on from CM070522.1 coordinate 1,427,282, forward strand.
TCCCAAGATCAAACACACACGAGCTAGACGGAGTACACGGAGAACACACACTAGTATTCTTGTACTTAGCTCTAAAAGGAATACAAGAAGCACTCTTGGAGGCGCCGGACTTGAGATTACAACATACTCAAGTATTGCACCGTTCTTCTACCCCTAGCTATTCTCATCTACTCACCGAGCTACCACAGAGATGTAATATATAGCCAGACTTCGCCAGTGCTCATACCGTGATGTATGCAAGATCCTCGAGACTCGCCAAACGTCCATGCAGAGACGCGCGCAGGCGCCATGAAGGAGACGTGTTGAGATCCATTTCTTCCGCCAGATCCGCTTAGAAAAATCTCGATCGACGCGACCATTTCCTTCACGGCACCTCACTTCCTTCACAAAGAAGATAAAGACGCATGCATGCAGCCTTGATCCTATTCTAGCGCCATGCATGCAACTAGTTACTAGACGTAACACTAAAAGCTACTGATGCAGCACACATGCATACACAACACTTCCTAACTACTAATGCATACTAACTACTTGTCGGGGATTGGATACACTGTACCGAGACGACCATCGAAGCCCGGCACCAACCGACCATGCCCTTGTCCGGACAACGCATGCAGACCCGACCTTCGTGCACCCCGGTCCCGAGCACGCCAGCTCGGGGGACCTCGACAAGGCGACGTGGCATTAAATGCATGGCGGCTCGATGATCGCGCGCCCGGGATCCGCGCCATGTCCGCCGACTTGGTCCGCTACCATCGTGCCCACGTCGCGCGGTACCGGCGGGTGGCGCGCATCGCTCACGACGTTTCTGAAAGAGCGCCCGTAATAACCGCTTTGTCTCCTATAATTCCCTATAAATACCCTCTCACGATGGATCGAGGGTTGGACCTTCAGACACACACTCACACACACCGCTTGCTTACGGAGTCCTTAGGATCGCTCAGTGGCCTCCCCAGCAAGCGCCATGTAACCCACTTTCGCATATTAGTGCAATCACCGGACGAAGGTTATTATCTCCTCCGTGAGAGGCCCAACCGTAAAAAGTGACCTCGTGCCTTTTACGCTGTTCGCTATACCTTCGCTCCATTGCTCGGTATACTCTCAGACGCATGACCCTTGCGTAAAAAGGGCCCAAGTTGATCCCTCATTCAACAAGTAAGCTCGGCGCAGGACCCCTGTCCCGAATCGTCGACAGCTGGCGTCGTCCGTGGGGATCGACTGAAGTCCTTTCGAGAGGAATCCCTGAGGATGCCGAACTCGCAAGACAATCAAGAACTCTGCGTCTTCGACGACGTGGAGGACGGCGACGAATACTACACCAGCGATGGCGTGAGTGGTGCGGCCGATCCCGAAGGTCACACCAAAACCGGGAGTCTTTCCCCGGTGGCTGTGGCGCGAGAGCGTTGCCTCGCCGCGTCGGATACCCTCGTCCCGCGAGGAAGGATTCGGCGACCTCGCGGACGCATCGTGGCGCCCCGACCGCTCTCGAAGTTTAGCCACGAGACCGCGTCATACGACATCACTTCGTGCCACCAAATAGCGGTCTTGGTGCTCCCGCAAAGGTTCGTGATGGCGGAAGGAAGGCGATCAAGAAGAGCAGCGGACTCCAGCGGGTTCCCCCCATCACCAGCGCAACGCTGGCGACATTCACCTGGAGTTGTTCCCGGACGGGGACCCGGCAATCGTCCACCACCAACAAAGCAGGGGGACGGGTGTCAGGGCTGGAAACCGAACTCGCGAAGATCCCAAATAATACCGCTCCGTGAGTACGCCAAGACCCACCTCCCGAGGTCGCCCGCCGCTCCCAGAGCGCCGAAAGCCCGCGACTATGGCAACGGCCGTGCGCGGCCTCGCATCTCTCCATAAGCGGACTGGCGGCCATGGGGGCGCTCGTGGCTAAGAACTTGGAAAAACTCGCCACCGACATCGGCTCCCAGACCGCCTCAGACTCGCGACCGAGTGTTTCCGGGATTATAAGCACCGCCTCCACCGGTGCCTCCGGAGCCCTGCCGGGAGGACCGAGGAAGCGGCACCGACATCGTGAGGATGCTCGAGCATTTCAATGACTCACGGATTCGCGGCGCGACCGCCGCTCATGAGCGCCCATGTGCTCTACTCGAACCCGCCATCGTCGCGCCGGCATGATAGCGTGTTCTCTCGCCTCAAGTCATGCGTGAAGGACCGCCTGGGCCCCGGCCGCCACGACCGCCACACCCGGGGGGGTCGCCACAACGCCCCGCATTCGGTGTCGGGCCTTTTCGCATCCTCCGTGATGTTAAGTGGCCGAGCAAGTTCAAGCCCGCCACATTGAATGTTTCAACGGGACCTGCATCCCGACGAGTTCATCTCGATCTATTCCACCGCTATCCAGCGGCAAAAGGACGAGGGAGTCATGGCTAACTACCTCCCCACGGTCCTCGACGGTTCCGGCCAGACTTGGCTTTTCAACCAAAAGGAAGGGTCAATCCGCTCATGGAGGCAGCTTTCCTGAGGCACTCCGCAAATTTCGAGTTGTTACACTCGCCGGCAACGAGCGCGACTCGAAGCGTTTGATCCAGACCGACAAAGAGACGCTTGCGCTACTGGCCCAAAGATTTATTAAGGTAAGGAACTCCATCCCGAGCATCTCGGACGGCGCTTGTCCGGCATTTAAGTTTGGTGTCCGCGATGTCCGCTTCACACAAGACTTGAGATCCACCCCGACTGCCGCCAACGAGCTGCTCCAGATGGCCGCATCACATACTAACGCCGACGAGGCCGCATAATGGAAGAAGGCTCGACGAAGGCAAGCCGCCGCCCCCCGCTGGAGGGCCCTCGAGCAAAAGGCCCTCTGCTCCGGAGAAGAAGGTCAAGAAGAAGAAGAAGAAGTCACGCGACCGGACTTGGTGGCGCCATGGAGCGCCGAGTTACCCCGCCTTCGTCGCCAACGCTGGGCGGGGCAACGTTGACGCCGCGTCGCCGCGATGCGACGACAATGATCAAGGCCAGACGGCCAGATCGCGAGGACCAGGGGCACGACGCCAGAGCATGGCGAAGAGGCGCCCGCCGCAACCGCTTTTGTTCGCTTCCACTGTGGCCGCCACGACCTTCAAGAATCGCAGGCTCGGGCGCATCACCGAGAAGTTCTACAGGGCAAGGCCCCATGCCCACTCTCCCGAGCAAGGGGGAGAGCGGCAAGGGCAAGGGTCCCGCGACGACGACGACGACATGGACTACCAGGAGCCCCAAAACCACATCGCGGTCATATTCGGGGGCTCCTCGGCCTACAAGTCCCGCAGGGACCTGAAGAAAATCGCACGGGAGGTCGGCCACATTGCTCAAGGCAAGCCACCCTAGCAGCAGCTCAAGTGGTCCGAGCTGCCCCTTACCTTCTCCAAGGACGATTGTCCCCTTGGAATGACCAAACCCCAGAGGCTCCCGCTGGTCATGAGCCCGACCATCAACAATGCGAAGGTCGGCCGGGTTCTCATTGACAGTGGGAGCTCCCTGGACCTCATATCCACCGCGGTCCTGGACGAGATGCAGGTCCCTCGTTCCAAGATCAAGAGCATAGCCGTCCCATTTTTCGGGATCGTCCCCGGCACCCTCGATCAAGCCTATCGGCCAGATCGTACTGCCCGTGACATTCGGGGGCCACGCGAACTTCCGAACTGAGTTGGTCAACTTCGAGGTCGTAGACTTCAGGTCGGCCTACAACGCCATTCTGGGCAGGCCCTCCCTTTCCAAGTTCATGGCCGCCACGCATCACGCCTATCAGTGCCTGAAGGTCCCGGGACCGAAGGGCGCGACATCGCCAAAGGCGACCACAGGCGGCTCCTGAATCGCGACGAAGTCTCGACATGGTCGGCAAATGCCTCAGCAGGCCCGACCAAGCGCCGGCGCCCTCCCGACCAAAAGTTACCCTCCAACCCGGAGGAGAAACCAAGGCGGTCCCTCTCAACGAGGTTGACCCGACCAAGGTCCTCTCCGGGGTCTTCCTTAGACCCCAAATAGGAACTCGAGCTCGTCACCTTCCTCCCGGAGGAACTCGGACGTGTTCGCCGGGAACCGTCCGACATGCCCGGGTCCCAAGGGAGGTGATTGAGCACGCTAGCAGCCCACCGGCAAAAGACTCAAGGCGCGAAGCTCAGCGGTTTTCCCGAGAAACAGTAATCATCCCGAGGAACTCGACAAGCTCCTTAAGGCCGGCCCGCCAGGGAGGTCGGCACACGGAGTGGTAGGCAAACCCGGCCATCGCAAGAAGAAGGGGGCAAGTGGCGCATGTGTGTTGACCACAATCGCTTAAACGCCACCGCCCGAAGGACAACTTCGCCAAGATTGACCACCGGTCGACGCGACGGCGAATCCTGTAATGAGCTTTTGGACGCCTACCAAAGCTATCACCAGATTAGCTTGTTCCCTCGGACGAGGAGAAAACTTCCTTCATCACGCCTTCGATGCGTTCGCCACACCACCATGTCTTTCGGTCTCAAGGAACGCGGGCGACCTTCCAATGTTGATGCAAAAAACTTTCCAGGAGCAGATAGGCCGGAACCTAGAAGTATATGTAGATGATATCGTAGTTAAGAGTAAAATCCCCTCAGGCCATGTATCCGACCTTGAGGAGACCTTTTGTAATCTCCGTAGACATCAAATAAAGCATAACCCCGAAAAATGTGTTTTTGGTGTAAAAGCAGGGAAGGTACTCGGGTATATCATCGGGCCACAGGGCATCGGTGCCAACCCGGAGAAGATCGAGGCCATCGAAAGGATGCGACCCCCGAGCTCAGTGAAAGAGGTTCAGACCCTGACCGGACGCATGGCTGCCTTGAGCCGCTTCATTTCCGGTCAAAGTGAGCGGGTTCCGCCTCTTCTTTAAGGCGCCCGCAAGCATTATGGTTTCTGCTCGACGGATGAGGCTAATCGCTCCTTTTGAGGAGCTAAAGCGGTACTGCTCGACCCTCCGATCTTGGCCATGCCAAGGTCGGGGAGCCACTTGCTATACCTGCAGCGACACCCCAAAGTCAGAAGCGCGTCCCGGGCGGTAGAGCGAGAAGGACGCAAGGTCCCGCATACTACATCAAAGTGTTGCACGGACCAAAGGAGCGCACCGAGGTCCAGAACTTTGTACTCGCGCTCGTAGCCTCGAGGAAGCCGCACCACTATTTCCAAGCTCACAAGGTCGTTGTCCCGACCAAATTTCCACTTAGGGAGATCCTAAGAAACTGACGCCACGTCGGATAGCAAAGTGGGCCATGGAACTCGCAGAGTTCAAGTCCACTTTTCTACTCTGCTACCGCGATCAAGTCTCGATTCTAGCGGACTTCGTGGTGGAATGGATAAACCCACCAAATTTCCCGCCACCAAGGGCCACGGATCTCGAGGACGGTTGCCGACCATGTATTTCGATGGGTCCCGAGCCTTGAACGCCGGGTCAAGCGTTATACTAGTGTCCCTCAAGGGACCAGCTCCAATACGCCATCCAATTACACTTCCTGCAACAAATAATGCGCGAATATGAAGGCCTCTTGGCGGGCTCCGAAGGCCCAGGCGCTTCGGAATCCACCGCTAACTATGAAAGGCGATTCACACCGTGGTCATCAACCAAGTCAACAAGGAGTATCGTTCCGATCACTGATGGCGCTTTACTTGGTTGAAGTGAGGAAGATGGAGCGGTACTTGAAATTTCGAGGTACTCTACATCCCCGTGAAGGATAATTCTCGCCGACCAACTTTCTAAGGTCGGTTCTCGCAGATGCCCGCCCCCGGGCGCCGTCGAGCATCCGCACAAGCCTCCATTCCTCTCAGAGGAGGCACCACCCCGATGCCCTTGGCCGGGCGCTTAGCCGAGCATCTCGCAAAGCCCTCCAATCCTCTCAGAGGAGGCACAAGAGACGCATGTAACGCCTCCTTCCTCGAAACAAGGTGCGATTGATGGCGCCATTCATCCAATATCTTGCCCACGGACATTGCCCGAGGAAGAGGCCGAAGCGTTCCGGCAGAAACGGCGTCATCCGCTCACAAGCTCGTGACGCGCCTCAGACCGCAAAGGGGCACTTGGGGTCTTCTCCAAGTGCATATCTTGAGAAGAGGGCGAATTCCTTCTCAGAGATATCCATGAAGGAATGTGTGGAGCCCACTCGTCCTTCGGATGCTTGAGCAAAGCATTCGGTTGGGATACTATTGGCCAACAATATAGACGACGCCGCGATCGTGGCAACTTGTAAGGCGCAAGGCCCACGCCCAGAAGTCCTACCAAATGGCGACGCTACCGCAAACCATCCCACTCTCATGGCCATTCTCGACCTGGGGGGCTGACATTCTCGGGCCTTTCCCCCGTGGTCGAAAGGGTTACAAATTCTTGCTCGTAGCCATCGACACTTTCTCTAAGTGGATCGAGGCCGAGCCAGTTTCAACCATTTCGGCTCAAACAGCCAAAAGGTTTTTCCGCAGCAACGTGGTGACGCGCTTTGGGGTACCCAATCGCCTCATCACGGACAACGGCACTCGCCACTAGCTAACTGCTTTCAAGCCCATCACAAGACATTGAACGAAAATCGCTTCGCCGCACTCATCCGCAAAGCAATGGAGCAACCAAAGAGCCAACGCCAACACTCCAAGGGATTAAAAGAGAGTCTTCAAAGACCTCTCCCTAAGGCGTCATGGGTGGACGAGCTCCTTCCGTCCTTTGGTCCGGTGGCGCACCATCATGAGCCGCCAGACTCTGCGTAAACGCCTTCCAGCTGCCTATGGCGCCGAGGCCGCCCTCCCCCCAAATCGTGTTCGGTCCCCAAGAGTGCATCTGGCCGAGGACATCCACCAAGGTCGTGAGCGTCGCCTCGACCTTGATCTCGCCGAAGAATCCCGCCTCAAGGCGCAACTTCGATCAGCCGTCTACCAGCAAACCCTTCGCAAGCACGCAGCCAAGTCAGTTTGGCCCCGTGCCCTGCAGGTTGGCGACCTTGTCCCACGTCAATCCGTGACATGTCGAAGGCCAACAAGCTTTCCCCCAAATGGGAAGAGCCATTCACGGTCGCTTTGTCGCTACCGGGCTGCCCGCCTTGTAACGGAGAGGATCGGCACAGGCTCACCGACTCATGGAACATCGACCCGCCATGTAAGTTCTATGTCTAAGCTTGTGTTCCGCTTTTTACATCATGATTGTAAATTCACGACCTTTTGGAACAATGCAACTTTCGCTTAAACTCTTTTCACTCTCGTAGAATCGGCGGCGCGACACGCCGATGGCACAAGGTATCGCGACTTACACCCTGCCGCTAAAAAGTTCACCATACCAAAGGCTCCAGTCTTGATAGGCCGACCTTGGTCCGCAGTAGCTATCCGCTGCGCGATACAAGTCGCAAACAGTCCTTCACTTCTACGAGATCCACCACCTTCACCTCACCCCAACTCTATTATCTTTCTTTCCATTTTTGCACACCTTCGGAAATGTTCATGGGGTGATGCCAATCTTCAACTCTTCCGCTATTTCTTTCTCTCCTTGGCGCCTCATGACAATGAGATAGTGGGGCTCACTATTTCCTTTGCTGGGGCGGATGGCCTCTCGCTACATCCCCTTTCACGGTTCCAATCGAGATCATGGCGCGGCGAATGGTCAGTACATCCAAGATGACAGCGGCCGACGCTTTGAACGTGTTTCACCGGGCCGCCGAGGCTATCGAGGATCGAACTCTCCAATGAGGAGACAATGAACTTCAAGAATGGCGATTTGCGTCCTCCGATTGCGGGAAGCCGGACCGTCTGGGGCTAGTAGCCCGACTTCGTGGGTTCGAGGATCGCCTTCTTCCATCACTGCGTTAGCTTCTACATGGCAAGATACGGGCGATTTATTTACGCGACGCCGACGTGGGTCTTGACGTGAGTCTTCGCTTTTCTTTAACTTTTTTGCGACATGTTTTTTTGCGCCTCCCACCAACCGGCAGCCACTTTTTGTCCATTGCTAGGCGCGGAACTTGGATGAGCAGCCCAGGCCGATGGCTCATCAGATTTATGCCGCCGTTCGACCGGCACCCCTTTCGGGCGGCCCCGTACCGCTGCTAATATGGAGCACGCGAGCGCCTAAGGGTCGTAAGGTCGCTCCGCCAATGGACTCCACGGACTCGCCATGGTGCCGGCCACGTCCCGGTGATCAGGACACGCTTCGCCAATGACGGGCCGCGGCAACGATCGCATGCCCTAGACACCACGGTCCGGACTTAAGAGGGCTCGCGGACGAGCCAAACTTCCGCCACGAGCCCCATCGTGGCGGATTTTCACAGGGGCGGCCACGCAAGCCGCCCCTAATCTCGACTTTCATCGCGGTGGCGCCGCCTCCGCAGCGCCGCCCGACGTCTTTTTTTCGGTCGGGCGCCTCGTGGCGCCAGCCCGATATTTCCTCCAAGGCTGCCTCAACAACATGCATGGCTAACTTCATCGGCTATGGGAGCCTGCACCACCATCCAACAAGGTGGCCTTTACACTCCCAATGGTCGGCCTCACTTGAGGGCACCGCCAAGGCGGCCCTCAGACGCACTAAGGGCGGAACGCCACCGGCCACCGGTTACCGATCGCTTCGCCAGATACCCTGACTGCCACAGAGAGGGCTTGAGCGGTGACCAGCTGGGCCAGCGCCGGAGTTTTGCACTTCGCCGCCATGGTTCCCAACCGAACGCCACGCCGAGTTTTTCACCGCTCTCGATTTACCGCAAGATCGGGCACACGTTTTGCCGCACCGCCAGCACGGGCCGACATTGCCAGCAGCCTAGCGCCGGCGAGGGCGAACCGCAATGAGCGGTGAGGGCGGACACGACGGAGAGGGCATTGGCGCAAGAGAGAACCGATGCCGCCGCCATGCAGACGCAGGCCGAAAGGGCCGAAGATCGGGCGCAGAGGGCGGAGACGGCGCTGAAGACCTCAGAAGTGGAGTCCTTCCGCCACAACAAGAACTCCGTCCGTTATGCTCAAGAAGGCCTTCCAAATAAGCACGAAGAGGTGCTCGAACCCTTGGGGTGGCCCTAAACGCGCTACCGAGGACTCAGATTGCACCGCCCACGCGACCAACCAGCCGCGGAGGCGCCCGGGACCGCCAGCCCTAGCCGCCGATCCACTGGGAAGGTCGAGAGGTCGCGATCATGACCGCGACCTATACGCTGGCTCGGCTGGGCTACCGCGACGCCGCCGATCCTCGGGCAATGGTGACGACCGGTGTTGAGGGAGACACAACGCAGGCGGAGGCGAGGGTGCGCGGCGTCGCCGAAAGCACGTGGCCGGGGATGTCGCAAGTTGAGCAACCGGTCATGGATGTCTCCACCCCGCTGGCCGTGGAAGGCGACGAGGGCGACAACATCGACGTCGGCGACGAGGAGTGAAGGGCCTGGCAGCTTCTTGGTTCATTTTGCTTTTCTCTTTTTTTTTGCTTGACCTACCTGCATGTACAAACACTTAAGTGGTACTTAGCAGATCAAACATTTCTGGGTTTAACGCTATTTTGCCGGTTCTTTCGTTTTGTGCGATCAAATTTGTTAGATTAAACCGTTAAGCGGCCAGCCTTTTAACTTGGCTGGAATAACTGAGGAGCGCTTAGGTCAGGGCAGCGTCCTTGAGTTCCGCCAGTGATTATGCGTGTTTGCTGCAAACACAAGTAAGGATCACACAAGTCATACGGGACTTAGGCAAAATCGGCCCCGAGTCCGGCAGGAGACGCTAGACGTAGCTTGGTCTTTGCGCGGGATTGTCACTTGGTTCAAACCCTTCTGGAATTGGGACCCTGATGATCGCCTGAAAGCGCGCCGCAGCGTAACGTGGCAAGGCAACAAGTTTCCGGAAGTGTATTTAGACCAGCGGCACTCAACGGTGACAACCAGCGGTGCTTCAGAGAGCCAACCCGAGGCGCTGAGCCGCGGTCCGAAAGTACCACGCCTAACTTGCACCCTTTGTTGTTTGGTCAAGACTGAACGTTAACGCTTTTAACACATCTCCTTCGATCATGAGGGGTCATAATTTTGGCACTTATGCATAATCACGCTGTGAATCTTGACCCATCTTAGTATATGCACATAAGGAAATGGTTAAAATGCATAAGTAGCACTTATCTTGCTTTTTATATCATCTGGCGATTAGCCCCCAAGTCTCGGCGACCACGGAGAGACTCGGGCGAAAGCACGAAGGAGCTTGGGGCGACCAGCCTCGAGCCCGGGCGACCACGAAGAAGCTTGAGGCGACCACGAAGGAGCTTAGGGCGACCGGCCAGAGCCTCTGGGCGACCACGAAGAAGCTTCAGGCACCGCCACGATGAATGAGTAGGCATACGCAGGATAAATCCGAACGATATAGGTCCCGCATGGAATGAGCCCTTCCTTTTTGATTTCTATGTCCTTGCGATTTCTAAGTCAAATCATGGCTGCAAGGCCAAAGCGTGAGCTTCGGGAGGGGTACTAGACTAACGATGCTCATGGTGACAACCAAATAAAAGCTTCAGGAGCTAACCCGAGGCGTGCGAGCTGCTTTGAGCATCAGATTTAGCCCGCGCCTCGTCGCCTGGCCCTTGCCGGACATAGGCACCAGTGACTCTTACGGATCATCAAGGAATTAGCTAACACACGGAACTGCCGATATTCATGCACAAAGAACTTGCTTCTATGGGCAAAGAAATGGACGACAATGGTAAATTGAAAGCCTTTTAGGCGATAACCTTATTAACCACCGTGGCCGCCAACCGCCCAAGGGAGAGTCTTACCTCATGGTCAGTCCGGCGAGCAACAGGCACTTACAAGTCCTTCATGGATAGAACTTCCGCAGTAACTCTATGTTATAGGAATTCGTCAGTTCTTCGCCGTCCTCAGTGGCCAACCGGACCGCCCCGGGCCGAGATACCGAGACCACCTTAAAGGGCCCTCCCATCGGGAGACAGCTTTATGCAACCCAAGATGCGCTCAATTTCTGCGAGACCGAGTCGCCATCGCCAGTGTTCTCTCGAGACCGGGTGGCGTGGTACCGCTCGAGACTTTGCCAGAAGCGGGCGGCGCGAGAGTAGCGCGATCCCAAGACTTCCTCCAAAAGGTTGACGTCTTCTCACGGAGATCCTCCGGTCTTCTTCGTTGAACATCGAGACGCCTGCTGGGAACCGAGCGATAGCTCAAGGAAGAACAGCCTTCCTTCCAGACACCACGAAGAAAGGCGCTCGCCTGCGGGTTCTACTGGGCGTGGTACGGAGCGACCCGCATTACCACCGGAGTTCTTCCGCCCACCGCGCGCCTCTTGTGAAGCCGATCAAACGCTTGTCTTGAGGCCCTTCAAAGACCAACACATGCTGCTCCGCTTGTCCGTTGCTCATGGATGGGCCACCGCTAAAGCATACCTTGGTGCCCATTTCGCCGCAGAATTCCGTAAAAGCCGCGACCGGTGAATTGGGTCCCGCATCGGTGATGATGCGATTGGCGACTTGAAGCGCGCGAAGATCCCGCGCATAAACTTGATGGCGGCGGCGCGTGATGGCGCCAAGACCGCCTCGGCCTCAACCCACTTCGTGAATTTATCGACGGCGCATTTAAGAGGTGGGTGAAGCCCCAGGCTCAAGGAACGACTCAGATATCCAAATTTCTGCACCGCAAATGCCAGAGAGCGGGATAGTTTGCGAGCTCGGGCGGTCGGTGGATTTGCTCGGCGAAGAACCGACAAGCTTGCGATGTCCTCACCACCAAGCAAGCATCCCGGAGGGCGGTAGGCCAATAAAATCCTTGGCGTAAACGCTTGACCGATCAGCGCTCGACCGACATATGACTCGCTTTGCGCCCATGGATATCGAGAGCAGGTTGCTCCTCTTCCCGAAAGTGATGCACTTCAAGAGAACTCCGCTCGCCTCGGGCGATATAGGTCCCCACCTACCAGTATAGCACTTGGCCTTATGTGCAATCTTCTCACCGAGGCATCATCGCCGGGATCACTTGGTCACGCAGAAGGCTAGGATAGGATCCATCCACCGATCTTCCTCGCTGCTGCGGCGACCACTCGGTGCTCGCCTGCATCATTGGCCGAAGCGCTTTCCCCTAGCGCCGCTTTGCCAAAGACCGCTTATCTTCCCTCCTCGACCCGGGTCGAGGCGGCATCGCCGTCTCCTCCCCGGCCGGAGGTCATGATAACAGTGCCGCTGCCCCCACTCGAGCCGGAGGTCGCAATGCCTTTTGCCGCTATCCTCGTCAATCTGGTCAGGATACGACACCATCGCCCCCACCTCAACCGGGTCGCGATGGACGGTCGCGACGACCTTTCTCAAGACTCCGACCGAACGGAAGCCCTTGAGGACGCCACCGCGAAGCCCGTCTGCAAGGTGATTGTCGCTTCGGGGACATGGATATATCCCAAACCTTCAAAATGACGCCCATTCTTCTGACCTCCTCCAGCACGCCGCCATGGTGGGGTCGTAACATTGAACTCCTTCCGCGCTTGATTGATGACCAGCAGGAGTCTCCCTGACTTGGAGACGCCAATGCCCAATGCCGGCGCGACGCGCAACCACGCCAAGAGGCCCTCAGACTCGCCACGTTATTCGTGGCCTTGAACTCGAGGGCGACTACATACTGGAGGACGCCCCGCCGGGGAGACCAGATTTACCCCACCCTGACCCTCCAACCTGAAGGAACCATCAAAGAATAAGGTCCAGGAGAAGGCGCGGGCGTTTTCACTTCCGGAGCTACGGAGTCCACTCAAGAACGAACTCCGCCACGACTTTTGATGGCGGTAAAAGGGTACAAATTTCAGGTTGAATTCCCGGCCCACCGCCCATTTTGCAATCCGCCCCTCACTTTCCTAAGTTATGGAGGATCTCGCAGAGGGTAGGCCGTGCCCACGGTGATCTCCCCGCCTTGAAATAATGGCGCAGCTTCGACGCCACCAGATCACAGACAAGATCTTCTCGAGCTCGCGAGCACGGGTCTCGCCTCGGCAAAGACTCATCGATGTAGTACACCGCCTTTGACGCCTTCTCTCTCCGCATTAGCATCGCGCCACCACCTCGGGGTGGCAGCTATGTACAAGAGCAATGGCTCACCCTGCTGGGGAGACCAAAGACTGGGAGAGGAAAGGTATCGCTCAAAGACTTCAAACGCTTTTGGCTTTTTTCATCCACTCAAAGTGGTTTGTCTTCTTCAAGAGCTTGAACAGAGGCAAGCTCTTCTCTCCTAACCGCAATGAACCGCTTTAGGGAGGCCAAAGCACCGCCGTGCATTGACCTGCTTGAGTCGCTACAAGGCGGCTTCATGTGCTCGATAGCCGATATCTTGTTAGGATTGGCTTCAATGCCTTGCTGGACACCGAAGCTCAAAGAGCTTGTTTGAGGGCACACCAACACGTGATTTTTCCGGGTTGAGCTTGTGCAATTCTTCCGGAGGTTAGCAAAGGTTTCTCCTGTGTCTTGAATTAGTTCTTCATTCCTTTTGATCTTCACGACTAAATCATCAACGACACACCTCAAGATTTCGCCTATCCGGGGCGGAAGGTAATGTGCATGGCACGTTGGTAAGTGGAACCAGATTCTTTAAACCAAAAGCCATCCTTACATAACAAAGAGACTCCATAGGGTTACAAAAGCGGTCTTCTTCATCTTCAAGCGCCATGCTAACTGGTGGTACCCGAGTACGCGGCCCAGAAGCACAAGAAGCCGCACCCGATCGCGGAGTCAACAATGAGATCGACCAGCAGGGGTAAGGGTCCTTCGGCAGCCTTGTTGAGGTCGGTGAAGTCGACACACATGCGCCACTTCCCATTGGACTTCTTGACGAGCACGGGGTTGGCGAGCCACTCAGGATGAGAGACCTCCCGGATGATCCCCGCGCTCAGCAGCTTCTCCACCTCCTCTCGAATGGCGTCTTGACGCCGGGCGCCGCCTCCGGACATTCTCACGGACCGGACGCGCCTCGGGGAGCATTGCCAATCGGTGCTCGATCACCTCCACAGGACCCTAGCCATATCGGACGGTTGCCAAAGTAACACATCGGAATTGGATCGAGGAAGGCGATTTAGCGCGTTTTCCTATTTGGCGCCGAGGTTGGCGCCAATGTTGACGATCTTCGGGTTCGCCCTCAAGACTCGGGTGACCACCTTAACCTCACCGGCGGAGCCGGTGAGGCGCTGGTCCGGCCCGAGGGCTCCCGAGGAAGCGCCTAGGCGCTTAACGCAGTGGCACCGCCAGTCTCGCGCAACCTTGAAACAGCCAAGCAAGGCCTCGGCCTTATCCACCCTCGATCACAATGGGGCCAGCGGCCCCGGGATTTTCACCACCATGTACGCCAAGAAGGGTGGCCGCCATGAATCGGGCCAACGCCGGTCGGCCGAGTATGGCATTATAGGGGAGGTCAAGTCGGCGACCTCGAAATCCACCAATCGGTCGGATTGTCCCTCTCCCGATGGTAACGGGGAGGCGACTGTCTCAGGGCATCAAACCACCTCTGGGCTACCCCAAGAAGGGCAGAGCTGGCGCAGATCTGCGCCATGGATCTGAGCGCCAGAACACCGAGGAGGACAGAGGTTGATAGAACTCCCCGCCCACCAAAGACGCGGTGAGCCGCGACGTTCGGACGGTGGGCGACACTCGACCGGAGGTGCCCAGTCCGTTGGCGCCGGATGGTCACCGATCAAGGTGAGCATTTGCTCGCACCACTTCAAAGATCCGACCCGCCTCGAGCTTGATGTGGTGGCACACACTTCCCTCTTCACCGCTTGTAAGCGGCGTTGAGGAAGGTGGATTTAACCACCATGAATATAGGCCACCACGTGATCGGCCTGTTGGAAGGCCACGGGACCTTCATCTTGATCATCGTCAGGGCGGCGCTCCTTGAGCCGCTTCTCCACCATCTTGTCCACGACCCGGCAATTATCTAGGTCATGGGTATTGGTCTTGTGTATCGGGCAGTAGGTATCGCCCTCCTTTTGATTGCGGCGGTCGCTCCCATGACCGCGGCGGTCATCATGCCGATCACGGCGATCGTTACTGGCGGTGACAACGGTCGTCGCGCACACAAGGGCGACATCACGCCGGTCATGGCGGTTGCGCTTCGAGGCGCGGATCTTCTTCGCTGTCGCGCTCGGTGGCCAGACTCGCTGGTTTCTCCGCCAAGGCTTCGCACTTTCTTGCACCAGACGGCCGAACCTTCGAGGTCCGGCCTGTTCTTGCTGCCCTGCCACCCTTGGGGCCAGCACTGCCCCTCGCTTCACGCTCACAAGACACTTATGTGCGAGGGAGAAGAGCTCGGAGGTGGAGCTGATGGTGCGGGTGGCCATCTTCTCCTTCATCTTGCGGTCGCGTACGCCTCTCCTGAAGGCGATGACGACCGATTGCTCGGAGATGTGGGGGATTGTGTTGCGGCAGTGGCAGAACCGCCGAATGAAGTCGCGAAGCGACTCCCCCTTTTCCTGCTCCAGAGCGTGGAGGTCATCCTCCACACCGGGCTGCGCGAAGGAGCCCTGAAAATTGGCGACAAAGATGTCGCACAACTTTCCCCACGAGTGCACCGATCCTCGGGGGAGGTTTAGCAGCCAGGAGCGGGCAGAGCCTGTCAAGGCTGTTGGGAGGTAATTGGCCATGACCTTTTCGATCCGGCCACCGCCGCACCATCGCCGTGTAGATTTGGAGGAACTCCTCCGGGTTGGTGGTGCCGCCATATTTTTCTATGGTCACGGTGGAACCCGTCCGGCCAGCATGCGGCGCAGCTTACGAGAAGGCCTGGCACCCGACGCCGTAGAGGGAGCCGAACCGCTCACTAGAGGCTCGGTCCGGAGACCGTTCATGGAGGCGCGAGGCCCGACTCTTCGTGAGAGCTAGAGGAGGAACTTCCTCCGGTTCCGAGGATGAGAGCCATGGGGACTTCATCGTCACCGCCACCGCCACTGTGGCAAGACTTGGTCCGGGCGGCGGCAAAGCGACCACGGAGGTCATCATCAGGCTGCGGGCTCTCATCAAGGTGAGAGCGGAGGTCCACACGGCCTCGAGGAACCGACCAGATTGCGCGCTTTCTCGGACCCGGCCCCTGCCGTGGCCTTTCTCGTTAGGGCGGCCGAGGCCCGAGAGTGCCTCAGATGTGTTTTAGGCGCCAAGGCACGACCAGTACTGACTAGCCGGGGCCCTACCTTAGCCGGGCGCGCCCACGAGGTCAGGGATGCTTCGCAGCCCACGGAGTGGCCGGAGTCTCCCCGCGAACTCCACCGGAGGGTGGTCCAAGAGCACGGCCGCGTGCAAGTTCTCGGCGGTGAGTGGTCGCCTCAAAGCCGACCCTACGGCGCCGCTGCTGCTCCCGCTCCCAAGGGAACAAGAATACCGCTTTGTGGGCGGGGTGAGATTGTCCTCAACCGCGCGATGACCGAGAGGCGCTTTGGTCGCCGCCGCCCGCGACATTCTCGATCTTGAGGATCCGCCATCTTCGGATGCATCCGCCACGAACAAAGAACACCAAAGTTTCGGGAGTTGGCCGGAGAAGCCAACCACTAGGCCCCTACTGGCGCGCCTGCCGGGCGATTCCGCTGACAGCCCAGAGTCTACTGGACCGGTTTTGTTCTAAGGAGGGCGCTCTTGGCAAGGGCTAAACCTAGCGAGGGAAACCCTAGGAACTCCCCTTAACGAAGCTTGCCACTAAGAACTAGGAACAACACAGATTTTACCTGTGTTCAGCCCCTTTGCCTCGGGTAATGCCTTACTTCTCGCTAGATTGCTTAATGAGAGTGTTTGAAACCGCACAAGATAAAGCTTGGGAATTACAAGTTCTTCCTTAGGCTCTCATCATGTACTCTTGCTTGTTCTCCTCAACCTTCGACCCCTTTTTCCCCATGCACCCGAGGCCCCTTATATAGGCTGGGCAGTAAAGTGCCAAGGAGGGTCATCATGCTTATCTTCATACATTTATTACCCCTTCCGGTCTTGTCCTGCTCCTCCAAATCATTAAATGCCGACAAGATGGCTTCGCCGCGGTCCGCCTGGATGTGACCCTTTCTTGACAGTTGGTGAGAGGCGCCGAGGAATGGGCTTGTAGCGTAAATCTCGCAGCTTTGACAGTGTCCGACAGTTGTTGTCCTATTGCTCGTAACGGTGACAGGAAGGAGCCTTCGGTGAAGCCACTCGCACCACCTTTTTGCCTTGTGGCGGGGACGAGCAGGCGTGCTCGCCCATCTCGCCGCCCACCGCCACCGGGCGCCACGGGGTGCTTTCGCCGGGCAGCAGGCGTGCTCGCCCACTCGCTGCCGGGCGCCACGTGGGCTGCCGGCGAAAGGGGTGCTTCGCCCACCGCCGCCGGGCGCCACGTGGTCGCTTTCGCCGGGCGAAGCGGCGTCTTCGCCACCGCTCGCCGGGCGCCACGTTGGTCGCTCGCCGGGCGAGCAGGCGTACTGCCACCCGCCGCCGGCGCCACGTGGTTCGACGTGTCGATCGCCGCGTTGACCGCTTTAGCGGGCGAAGAGGGTACCCAAATAGCAGAGTACGCCGACAGCGACCATGCTCGCGGGCTAGGGCCGTGCGTTCTAAGTGTTAAGAGGTTTTGGGGCGTGCTCGTTTTCCTCCACCGACCTAACCCACGCTCGTCGCTCGGATAGGCCGTTGTTTTGGTCGGAGGAGCAACGCGCGCTTTCTCTCACCTCTCCTGCGAACAAGCTCGGCCAGAACCTGTGCACGAGCTTTATTCGCAAATGGGCCGACAGAGCGAGCCATCGCGCCAAAATATTTTTATCGCTAAGTAACAACTTGTTACAAAACATTGCCCGCTTTCAAGCACCGACTACCTTCGCAAGTCATTCTATTTCAGCTTACTCTGGGCCTATGCCGCCCATGCGTCGATTTAACCCACGATATGTCGGCCTCGCAGCTATCTTTTTGCAGGGTAAGTAAGAGAAAGCCCAAAAGGGCATTATCACAGACGCAGCACTTAAACAAAAAAGAATTCACATTACAAGTCGTCATTCGCCAAAACTTTCCAAAGCTTACAACCCTAAGCTCCGGGCGTTGCTCCCCTAAGCGCCGCGGAGAGTTTTTGCCTATAGTCGGCGATCTTGGCCTGAAGATCAATCACCTTCCGCCGGGCGTCGCGGCCTTCGCGGGCTTCTTCGCGGAGCTGCTCGACCTCTTCTTTATCTTGGTTTAAGGGCGGCGCCAAGGCCGCTTTGCTCCAAGTCGGCCACCTTGGTTTCGAGGGTCCGAGCACGCTGTCTCTCTCGTTCAAAGTCTTGCTCGAGCCCAAGAACCTTCTCCCGGCTAAAGGCCAGATCTTTCTCCAAAGAGCCCGGCTTCCTCTTCCACTTCTCTAGCTCGCCCTGGCTGGCGCGACTCCTCAAGCTCAGCCACCTTGGTCTCAAGGGTACGGGCATGCTGCTTTCCCTGCTGAAGCTCTTGCTCGAGCCCCTAAACCTTGCTCTGGCTAAGGGCAAGATCTTTCTCCGCCAGAAGCGGTTTGCTTCAATCGCTTCCAACTCTTGCTCGAAAGCGAGCACCTTTTTCTCGACAGTAGCAACATCTTCCTTGATCAAGGGGAGCTCGACCTTTCTCGCCGAGCTCGCCTCGAGCCCGAGGATCCGTTCTTGGTCTCGCCGACGCTTCGCTTCCGCTTCTCGGCACCTTTGCGGAGCAAAACTTCCGCTCAAGTCGCCAAATTTTCTCCTCCACCTCTCGACCGCATGAAATTCTTCGTAAAAGCGGTTCACGGTGTCGGGACGATCAACACCTCTTCAAAATCGCCAAGGTCTTTTGAAGAAGCCGCGCGTAAGAGCTCTAATTAAACCCCCCGCAAGATCCGAAGAAGAAAAATCACCGCAGAACGGGCATCCCTACCGAGCAACATTGGTGCGCCGCTTCTCCGGTGATTGCTCAAAGACCGCCGCCACCGAATATCTTCGCCTCGCAAGGGTGTGCGACGAGCCCAAAATCCTTGAACAATGGCAGTCGCCGAGGACGATTTAAACGCCCCCGGGCATGAGATTCGCCCGAGCGCCTTCGCCCCTTCCCGAGCAAATCCCACGCCGAGTTTCTCGTGTCCTCCGCGGCGTGTTCTTCGCCCGCGCAGCGAGGGTCATCCCGAGCATGCTGTTTATTTCGGGGCTTCAAGCCTTCTTAGGGTGCATTTCGCCCGAATCTCGGCTCGATCACCTCTCTCCTTGCACGCCCATCGTGCTCTCGGAGGGCTAAGGGCTCCGCCCGCCTTGGTCATCCGTGATTTAGGGTGTCCACCGCCTCACGGCCTCCGTCATCACAAGGTCGGCGACGGGCAACCTCCTCTCTACGACACGATCAAGGAGCTCGCTAATCACCCCGCGAGAGTCCGGCGGGACCTACGAGCTCGCCGCCCACGCCGCTTGGGTGGGCTAGCTTCGGGTTGACACGCACAAAATCAAGATCAAGACGAGCAAGTGTCGAGTCTTACCTTTGGCCGATCCTCCTCTCCGCTAGTAGGAGGGTTCGCCACGCCGCAACCATCGGCTTGGCCCTCTCTGGCGGCTTGGGTGATCTTCGCCAGCCGGGGCTCGACCTCCTCCATGTCAACCCCCACCAGCGTCTTTCCCGGCCGGCGGTTTTAGGTGGGTCATTGGCTCGTACCGATGATCTCGAACTCCCGAGCTTTGATAGCTCATGAGTTGGTCCTTTGTATCGGGCGAGCTCCGCCTCCAACGCCTCCCGCGCTCGCACCATTCCTTCGATCATCTCCCCCGCCTCGATTTGTTCGATTTGAACTCCCAAGTCGTAATTCTTGACCAAAGCCTCAGCGGCTTACCTTCTCCCGACGCATACTCCATATGCCGCTTGGTGGATCTTGGCGCAACCGATGCCTCTTCGACGCCCGGTGTTCAGGGGTGGCGGCGCCGACCTCTTGCCCTTCCCTTGGCCTTTGGCCACGGAAGGAGCACGTCGCCCTGCGCCGGGCTTGAGCTCTTCCACGGCCAACTCAGGCAAGCTTCTCTGTCGAGGAAAGCAGATGTCACAAAACAAAGCTCGGATGTTCTCCCCGAGCATGAATCACCGAAGATGCTTACCACTTTGCTCCGCTCGAGCACATTTGTCGGGACCTGGCGTTTCTGCTCAAGCTCCTTGCCCTTCAGGGTCCCGAACATCTAGCCGACCCTCTTCTCCACCCAACAGATCCCGGCTGTCACCACGCTGCACGCCAAGTCAAGATGGGTTCGAACAAAATTTATGAAGCAAGATCGTCGCAAATCGCGAGGGCATACCAGATTGGCCTTCGCGGGTGATGTTGTCCCACCCGCCGGCTTTGAAAAAGGGTGCTCCTCTTCCTCACGGAGATATCCTGTTCGGAGAAAGTCGCGACGACATCTCGCCTGTAAGCCCCATCTCCGTGAGCCCATGGATCGCCATCGACCCGCTTTTCTTCGTGGGTGATCAAGGGGCGCGGTGTCTCGGCGCCTGCCGCCACTCCAAAGATAGCGCAGAGAGCTCTCCTCCGACTTCCGCAGGTAGAACTAGTGATCGGCCCACCCACGAGTCCTTGAGGTGAAGATGGGGAACTCAGACGGCGCGCTTCTCAACCGAAGTACAGGGCCATGGAGGAAGCGCTACCAAAGGCAAAAAGATTGTAGAAATGGAAGAAGAGGCTTGGCGAGGAAGGACGCCACGGCCTTCGCAAAGGTGGGCGAAGATGTTCAAGACAAGGATAGAGTTGGGGTTCAGATGGGTGACCTCGCACCGACATTGCTCGAGCACGTCCCCCATGAATTCGCTCTTAGGCAGCCGGAGCCCGTTGACTGTGTAGAGCTTGCACGAGACTATCTCGTTGTCATGGCCG
Source organism: Guadua angustifolia (assembly GCA_036346375.1). NCBI lineage: Eukaryota > Viridiplantae > Streptophyta > Magnoliopsida > Poales > Poaceae > Guadua > Guadua angustifolia. Next base: position 1,448,023 of record CM070522.1, read on the forward strand.
CCGGGTCTGCCTCGCCGCCGGGATCCTCCAGTGTAGGGGTCCAAGTACCCATAATCCTACAAGACTTGAGCCTCTCCGCTGCGGACCTTGTTTCGCACCAAACCGCCATGGGAGACTCGAAAGATGAAGCGCCGCAGCAGGAAGGAAAGCCGAGAAGTTTGGAGGTTTGGAAGTTAGGGAATTGGGAAGTTTGTGGTGGAGTGTTTGTCGTGAGGGGTGAAGATGAAGGAAGGAAAAAGGCTTTTCGAAACGCTCCCAACGGATATCTGTAGGCGGAGAAGGCGAACGGGCAAATGAAAGCGGTCGATTGCCGACGCGTGGCGGTCCAGTCCCCAAAGCAGGCCTGACGGGGCGCGGTTCCCGAAAAACTGTTAGAGTCACGCCGCGACGCTTCATGGGGAAGGAACCATCATGGTTTTCTCTCGCTCCCGCCATGAAAGTACTATTTGGCCCAGACTTCGACCAAGTGTGCTCGGGCTTGCCGGAGCTACCGTCTCGAGCCAAAGTTGTTTTGATGTCGCAACAGCTTTCCCTTCGCTGCGAGATCCTTTCTTCCAGCGCGGCATGCATGTCTGCAGCGATTTTCGGCGTCAGAAGATTTTCGCCTGCATAGTTGTTTCGGCGCCAGAGCGCTTTTTTTCACACAGATTCCCCGCCCCGAGCCGGGAAGCTCGGCGCCATGAGCTCGTCCGCCCGACTCCAATCCCACTCTAAGAGGTCTAGAGGCTTAAGGCGAGGCCTCAAGAAGGCCTTTTCCCCTTTAGCCTCGGGGCTAGGCGCCGGGATTGGATACACTGCATCGAGACGACCATCGGCCCGGCACCAACCGACCATGCCTTTGTCCGGACAACGATGCAGACTCGACCAGGCACCCCGGCCCAAAAGCACGCCAGCTCGGGGACCTCGACAAGGCGACGTGGCATTAAATGCATGGCGGCTCGATGATCGCAAGACCGAGATCCGCGCCGCCATGTCCATGGCTGACTTGGTCCGCGCCCATCGTGCTCCACGTCGCATGTACCCGGGTGGCGCTGCATCGCTCTAACAGACGCCCTCTCTGAAAGAGCGCTTCCAAATAATCATGGTTCTCCTGTAATTCCCTATAAATACCCCTCTCACGATGGATCGAGGGTTGGACCTTCAGACTACACACACTCACACACACCGCTTGCTTACGGAGTCCTTAGGATCATTCAGTGGCCTCCCGAGCAAGCGCCAAGTAACCCACTTTCGCATATTAGTGCAATCATCGGACGTAGGGTTATTATCTCCTCCGTGAGAGGTCCGAACCAGATAAAAAGCGACTTCGTGTTTTACGCTGTCTTCGGTATACCTTCGCTCCATTGCTCGGCATACTCTCGGACGTCACACCCTTTAAGTAAAAGGGCCCAAGTTGATCCCTCATTCAACAAGTAGCTCAAGGACCCCGTCCCGAATCGTCGACACTACTAACATGTAGAATTATTCTAACAACAAGATTAACACTAACATGTATCACCCAATGGGTCTAAAAGGCAGCGTGGCTCATTAATCAGCTCCCAAGCAAGAATAGTACATATGATCATCTTTGTAGGCCTCATTTGCGATTGTGCTTATTATTGTCAAAACAGCCTAAGCATATGAAACAAACATGTAATATTGAAACTCTGGGACATGATAGAAGGACAACAAAACTCATAAGCAGGGAGCCAAAATTTGTAGTGTCAATTAGCTATTGTTTGCAACTCATTTCATATAGTGATGGTGAGTTATATTTCTCCCGATCACCACAAAAAGTATCAGGAACCAATTTTCGGCAAACCAGAATTTTTACCTTAACAAAAGCTTTGTAGTAGCTCTTAATTGTTTGATCAGAGAAGAAGGGTGTGTTTGGTAGAGCTCTAACTCCACTAGGTCCATGGATTTGGTGAAGATGGGTATTCCTAGTTCCACTAGATCCGTGGAGTTAGAGTTGTGAGTACATTAAAAATGTTTAGATGGATCATCTTGTTTACATTTTAGACCAAAAATATAAACTTAATTCACTTTATTTTAGTTTACAAGTTTCAAATCTCAGATGAAACTAGGATCTAACACTCTACCAAACAGGCCCGAAGTCATCGTCAGACGTAAAACCTAGTCCTGCTTCCTTGGCCCATCTCACATTTTGTGCCTTCCCTCCATAATCTTCCAAGTTATTGCATAGTGACAGTGTCAACCTCATCTTACGTCTTCTTACCTCGTTGACCACGAAATATAAGCAACATATCCTATGCACAAAGGGCTTCCCGTGTACACGCCGTGCACACTAACTAATAAAAGTCATGAAAAATTCTGAAAAAAATTGTAGATGTACTTCATAGATTACTCTACCTATGTATGAAGTTTCAAGATCAAATTCATTATATATCGAGAGTTACAAAAAAGAGAAAATTGTGACAAGTTTAAACTTTTTAATATCTTTCAAATGCGATTGAGTTTCATCTTTAAATTTTGCAAGATTATAGAATCTCACCTCCCTACATATAGTAATTTTTAAGAATTTTTCAAAACTTTTACATGTGGTTTGCACGTAAAGATGGTTTTCACCAAATATGCTGTTTTATATATATATATATATATATATATATATATATATATATATATATATATATATATATATATATATATATATATAGATGAAAACATATCTTGTGAAAACTCCATAAAACTCACGTGTTTGAGTTTTCAAAAATTCACAAAGATTATTGATTTAGGGAGATGAGTTTTATATCCTACAAAATTTGAATTCTAACTCAATCGCATTTGAAAGATATGAAAAGACAAATTCATCATAAATAGTGATTTTCACTGTTTAAAATTATTCATCTTGATGTTTGTCTTTTTTATATGTCTCAAATGCGATTGAGTTTGGTTTTCAAATTTTGTAGGATTGTAGAAGCTCATCTTCCCTACATATGGGAATTTTTTAAGAATTTTTAAAAACCTGCATATATGGATTTTACAGAGTTTTTGCGGTAAGAGAGGTTTTAACTGAATATGTTTCCTATATCTATTCAAGATCTGAAAAAAAAAGCAACCAAACTGAAACCGTTGTGGTAGTCGTGTGGGCTGGCCTGTCACGCTGGCGACCTGTTTCGATCTATGGCAACGGTGGCTTTTGTTGCAGTTGCTACAGTGAAGAAAAGTGGTTTCGCTTTTTACTTTTAAAAAGGTTTTAAATTTTTCTTAAAACTTTTATAGCTTTTTTCATGAATATTTTTATAGCAATATTTTATAATTTTTTTAGCTTAGTTGGCAAACGGGCTTGGGCTACGTACGTGAGGTCTGGGGTTCAACTCCCAAGGAAACCCATTTTTTCGGATTTTTTGCATCAACTTCGTTGATTTGATTTAGCTATTAAATCATGTTGTAGATTTTTTAAAACTTTTTTAGAAGGGTCCTCAGAGCATGCCTAACCTACTATAAAAAATTCGGAACATGATCAAATTTGTGCGATTTTTAAAAATTTTGGCAATGCTACTAATGCATTTAAAGCAGTTTCACTGATTTAGTTGAGCTAGTTAAATTTACGAATTCTTGAAAAAATTTTAGAAGGGTCCTGAGAGCATAACTACACTCATAGTTCAAAAAACCGCCAAAATCTCGGCCAATATTTCGGATTCCGACTAGGATGGAAATTCTCAGGTTTTTTGACCAATTTTGTTTACTTTTTATGGCCGGATTTGACTGAATTTAGTCCAATAACCCTTAAGAAAGTGATTTTCCATGAAAATTGTTGAAAAACTGGATTTTTGAGACATTTTAAAATTTTGACAGAAATACTGTTAGATTTTTATAAAATTGTAAAAGTTTGATCATGATCTAAAAAAATTATGTACTATCTTTAGTAGTGTAGGATCATACATAAATTTTTTTAAATAATTTAACTTTATTTTTATAATAAAAAATCAAAAATGAATGAACATAATTGGGACAATAACCTTGTCAATTTTATAAATTTGTTCCAAAGATGATCATAATCCAAAATTTTTGTGAGATTAAGAATTGCCTCAAGACCATTGTCTAAAATTTTAAAAATTGTAAACTTGTTTATTTGCTCAATCAAATCTATGTAAGCATTGAACTTCATTTGTAATATTTTAAAAATCAAAATTAGAAAGAATATAAATGGTACGGTACCTCTGTAAGAATTTTATAAATTCATTGGAGTGTGATCATGATTCAAATTTTTTATGAGATCTTAAGAATTTTCTTAGAACTCTTTTTAAAAATTTTCAAAAATTCTAAACCTTTTTTGATTGCTAAAACAAATCTATATATTGATCATCGACTTTTATCAGATGCAAAGATCTGTAAATTTTAAAACTTCTTGAAGTTTTATAATCTTATGAAAATTTTATATTAATATTAATGATACATTAGGACCATAAAAAAATTTAAAATTTTTTAACGTGGTTTGGACCATTTCTCATTTGATTGAATTTTGTCGGTAAGGCCTTTATCATGATAGTAGCACTGTCTGAATTTTTAAAAATTCACAAAGCTTGGTCATCATTTGAAAATTTTATGGAAATATTATTAGTGCATCATAACCATGCATAAAAATTTCAAAATTTTATAAATTGGTTTGTTCTATTTTTCATTCAGTTCAAGCTTGCTGTGTTTTATCAGGACAGTAGCAATGTTTGAATTTTTCAAAATTCCTCATATTTGATAATAATTTGAAATTTTTATGGGAATATCACTGATGCGTCAAAAATCGCCATAACAAATTTCAAAAAAAAATTATCTCGTTTGAGCTATTTTTCGCTCGGTGCAAATTCACTGAAATCTTGTCAAATCTCACCAAGATTTCGGGAATTTCGGCCAAAATTTTGTTTTTTCCTGTAGAAATAAAATTAGATTTGAATTTGTCCGAGATTTTGGCGAGATTTTGGATTTCGGTCACTAGCGAGATTTCATCCGAAAACAAAATTCGATTCCCTGCCTACGCTACCGTAAATATTTCAAATCATGATCAAACTTTTACAATTTTTAAAATTCTGACAATGCTATTGATGCACTTAAAGCAACTTCACTTATTTAGTTGAGCTATTAAACTTGTAAATTCTTTAAAATTTGTGATAAGGGTCCAAAAACCTTGCTTTAGCTGCCATAAAAAAAGGTTATGATCAAGCTTTTGCGATTTTTAAAAAATTATGATAATTTTGTTTCCTTCTTTTTTTTGAGATATTTCATAAAAAAAATCATTTCTTTGTTAGAATCTCTACCTGTGTCGGCGATTGCTTCGACCTGCAGTCGCACACCGGGCCGTTGCGCGTCTAGTAAATATAACGGGCTGGGCAAGCATCGAGAGAGTTGGACCATGCACGCACATCGATCCTCCTGCCTGCCTCTATTTATGATCAGGTGGCCGGCGCTGTAGACGATAGCAGAGGCAGCCTTGCCGTCTCTTGATACAAACATCTCTTGATACAAACAATGGCTGTACAGCTGTGCTACACTAGCGTCTAGCAGTATGATTTTACCGTCTCGCTGGTTCACAAGTTGACAGACAAGCTAGCTGCAGTAATTAATTAACTAGCTCGAAAACAAAGAACTCCGGTAGTACATACAGCACAGCAGGGGAGAGGACATATACAGATTGGTGTCCGGTGTACAAACAAATGCCAAAGGCGCCAGATAACTCCATTTTCAGTTCCCTGAATACTAATTACATGCGAAAACGGCCAAGGCGACCTGCTGTGGGTCTGTAGCTAGCTGCTGGTTTGGTTTCTCCAGCCAGCCAAATACCAACAGGAGAAAAAACAGAACCTTGCTCGGCATGCTTGTTGCTCCAAGTCCCAAAGGATTCTGGTGTGACCTAGCTTGCTTCTGTTTGTTCAGTTCTACCTCTCTTTGATGAGAGATTTGGGTATTTGCCATTTTAAACATGTGGCTTTGCAAATTTGCCACTGGACCCACATTTCATTGACTCAGATGGTCTCATATGTTATTGGCTCAAGTGGCATCATAATCCAAAAGGTCAATCTTTAAAATGGCAAATAATCAATTTTCTCCTATTTGATCCATCTCAGCTGGCTGGCTTACATGGCCGGATCTGTCCTTTTAAGCTGTAAGGCCATGCAAGAAGATGTGTGCAGGGCTATCTAGTTAATTACCCCACATGCACATACATTTGCTTGTAGATGCGGCATGTGCTGCCAATTTAGTACTCCAGGTTGCGTCTGCCGAACACTTCAGCACCAGTAATTAAAACTAGCTTTTAAAGAATTGTGCATACCTAATTTGAAAATTTCAAGTTTGAGCACTAAAATATAAGCTACAAGCAACAGCTAATTCTCAGTTTCCTCGTGCTTATCCAACATAAAATGGACGTGCACCCATGACGAACATTGCAGCCTAAAAGAACAACGCATGCTCAAAAAGTTGGACCTGAGGCCAGCTCCCAAATCGCAGATTGTCCGTGCTATCTTCTAAGGGGGATTTTGTGACGAGCATTTCAACCCAGTCTGGACTTTCAGTGAATGGGAATGTTAGAGATAAGAAATATATTGTTAGTCTGTTATGATATTGTTCTGTTATCTCTTATCTCTCTGAATCTGTTGTAACAACTTGTATTGATATCAAGAGTATATAATGAAGCCTTGGCCGCCCCTGTTGGGATTACGGCACAATCTCTATTCCCTGTATCTTTTCATGGTATCAGAGCTAGTTCTCATCTAGTTGGTCTTTCATCTTCACGGGTGAATGGCTGGAACTTTCGCTGCCGCTGCGGCCGGCGGTGCAGCATCTCCTGGTTTCAATCACCTCGTCAACATCAAGTTAGGCCAGAGCAATTATTTGCTATGGAAGGCCCAGCTCATGCCGTATCTGCGTGGTCAACAGCTTCTGGGCTATGTTGACGGCACGGTGAAGGCACCTGCATCGACGATCAAACAAACAAACGCCAAAGGTGAAGAAGAAGATGTTCGAATCCGGTGTACAGTCAATGGGTCCAACAGGACCAGATGGTTCTTGGCACCATCCTGTCTACACTTGAGCCGGATGTACTCGGACGAGTGTTGTTCATGTCAACGGCGGCTGAGGTATGGGATGCGCTTGAGCGTATGTACTCCTCTCACTCTCGTGCAAGGCTGATCCAAGTTCGACGTCAACTTGCCACTGCACGCAAGGGGTCTTAGTCCATGACTGAGTACTTTAACAAGGTGAAAAGCTACGCTGACTCGTTAGCGGTGGCTGGACACCCTCTGGAAGAAGAAGAGATTGGTATTTATATGCTGTCAGGTCTAGATTCTGAGTATGATGCATTGGTGACATCTGTTGCCACAAGCTCTGCTCGAATCACCCTGAGCGATCTATACGCTCACATGATGAGTTTTGAAGTTCGTCAACAACAGAACCAAGTCGCCATCGACAACCAGATTGCGTCGGCGAACAATGTTTCTCGCGGACGTGGCTGGCGTGGTGGCGGAAACAATGGCTGGCGTGGCGGTGATGGTCACGGTCGCGGCCGTGGCCGTGGTCACGGCAATGGACAAGGAGGCCGTGGCAGCGTTTCTCATGGAGGAGGAACAACCAGCGATGGGTCACGACCTACCTGCCAAGTGTGCAACAAAACAGGGCACACAACTCTACGGTGCTACAACCGTTTTAATCATGCTTTCCAGGAAGAAGATCCTCGCGTGGCGGCCATGGCGAGTGCAAGCTATACCTCTGATCCCGTGTGGTATATTGACTCGGGAGCTACCGATCACATCACCGGAGATCTGGAGAAGCTGACCGTCCGAGAGAAATACAATGGCAAGGATCAGGTTCATGCTGCAAACGGATCAGGTATGCCAATTATGCATATTGGATATTCTCAGATTCGGACCCTTTCGAAACCTTTGTTACTGAACAACGTTTTGCATGTTCCAAATGCTCAGCGTAATCTTCTTTCAGTCCACAAACTTTCCACTGATAACAACATTTTCTTTGAATTCCATCCTAACTATTTCCTGATTAAGGATCGAATCTCGAAGAAAATTCTGCTCCGTGGTACCAGTAAAGGAGGATTGTATCCTCTGGGCTCAATCGACTCCATTCAGCTCAAGGAAGTAAATTCTGTCAGCACATTGCCGGATGCAGCGCTGTGGCATGCTCGATTGGGCCATCCATCATTCAAAGTAGTTCGCCAAGTTATTTCCAAGAATAAGCTTCCATGTCGTAGTAGTAATAAAGATAGTGTTCATGTATGTGATCCATGTCAACTTGGCAAGAGTCACCAATTACCGTTTCCTAGCTCAAATAATGTGTCAGTTCGTCCCCTTGAACTTGTATTTTCTGATGTTTGGGGTCCGGCCGTCACTTCTTTTGGCGGTTTTCAATATTATGTTAGCTTCATTGATCACTATAGCAGATTTACTTGGCTTTATCCTCTCAAAACAAAAGCTGATGCATATAGAATTTTTCCCTGTTCAAAAATCGTGTTGAGCGGTTGTTCAATACAAAGCTCACTCACTTTCAGTCGGATTGGGGAGGGGAATATCAAAAACTTCATTCGTTGTTGCAGCCTCTGGGCATTTCTCATCGAGTCTCGTGTCCGCATACCCATCAGCAAAATGGGTCTGCCGAACGGAAACATCGACATATTGTCGAAGTAGGTCTTACCCTCCTAGCACAATCTGGTTTACCTTTGTCTTTCTGGGATGCAGCTTTCACCACGGCGTGTTTTCTCATCAATCGGGTACCCACACCAACCATAGGTTCAATTAGCCCCTTTGAAAAGCTGTTTGGAAAAGTCCCAGATTACACTTTCTTAAAGGCCTTTGGTTGTGCGATTGGCCCAACTTGAGACCTTACAATTCCAAAAAGCTTCAATTCCGTTCGGCTCAATGCATTTTCCTTGGCTATAGTGATCTGCATAAAGGCTACAAGTGCTATCATCGAGCATCAGGCAGAATTTACATCTCATGTGATGTCATCTTTGATGAGCTGCAGTTTCCCTGCGTCACTGGCTCGTCCCAATCTGCCTCCCATTGTCCAACCGAATCAGCCATCCTTCTTCCTCCACAAATTCTTGTGTCCACGTCTGGGGATCCACCTGAGAATTCCTCTATGCATGATGAGCATACTAATGTCTCTCCATACGTGCTCGCTCTCGATGCTTTTTCCCGTGATTTTGTCGAGAAACGGAGGTGCTTCGCGGTTGGTGTCGGGCGATGGTGCTGATTCGGCCGACAATACTGCTAATGACAATACTGTTGATATTGTTTCAGATGAAAGATGTATACTTCTTCTGCTGTTCCTAACGCTGGTTCTTCGCTACCGACGCAGCTATCACTCAAGGGCGACTCCATGGAATGCGTACACGTCTACAAGACAACATTCGCGAAGTTTAAATCTGCAAGACCGATGGAACAAAGGTTGCTTAGCGCAATCAATTTGTCACCAGAGAGCCTGTCACATATTCAGAAGCATCACAACATGAAGAATGGCGCAATGCTATGGATCAGGAGTTCATGGCATTAATCAAAAACAAAACATGGCACTTAGTACCATATAGATCAGGTATGAATCTGATTGACTCAAAGTGGGTTTTAAGTTGAAGAGGAAAGCAGATGGATCGGTTGATAGGCACAAAGCACGTTTGGTGGCCAAAGGATACAAACAGAGATATGGGATAGATTATAGGGACACCTTTAGCCCAGTGGTAAAACCATCAACCATACGGCTTATTCTTTCACTTGTTGTATCAAGGAAATAGAGTCTGAAACAGTTGGATGTCCAGAATGCGTTTCTGCATGGAATTCTGGAAGAGGATGTTTTCATGAAGCAGCCAGAAGGATATGTAGATATGAACAATCCAAGAGCTGTGTGTAAACTTGATAAATCCTTGTATGGCCTCAAGCAGTCGCCTAGGGCGTGGTACTCGAGATTGAGCCAGAAACTTCAGGCTTTTGGTTTTAAACCATCCAAGGCAGACACTTCACTCTTTGTGTACAATCAGAAGAATCTACTTATTTACATATTGGTATATGTAGATGATATCATAATTACTGGTTCTTCAACCGAAACAATGGAGCTACTGATTCAGAAATTGAAAGGCGAGTTTGCAGTTAAAGATCTGGGTGATTTGCACTACTTCCTGGGAATACAAGTGCAGAAATGTGATACTGGGTTGGTCCTCTGTCAGACTAGATATATTGACGATATCTTGGAGAGGACAGTATGCGTATGTAAACCAAGAATTACACCATTGTCGATTTTAAAAATTGTCAAAAGAAGAAGGAAGCTTCACAAGATCTGGTTACCAAATATCGTAGCACAGTAGGAGCACTTCAGTATGCAACGTTAACACGACCAGATATTTCCTTCGCAGTAAATAAAGTCTGCCAATTTTTGCATTCTCCAACTGAAGTACATTGGTCAGTTGCTAAGCGAATACTGAGATATCTGAAGTACACAAGAGGAGTGGGGTTGCGCATTGTTGAGTCAAAATCAGAACTTTTGAGTGCTTTCTCCGATGTTGACTGGGCTGGTTGTCCGGATGATCGGAGATCCACCAGGGGCTTTGCAGTGTACCTTGGAAGTAATCTGATATCATGGAGTTCAAGAAAGCAGCCACGCTTTCACGGCCGAAAATCGGGCGAGTACAAGTCATCGGCGTAATGCAACTACCGAGTTGTTATGGGTTCAATCACTGTTGGGAGAACTCGGAGTTTTTCAGAAACAAGCGCCGATTCTATGGTGTGAAAATCTTGGCGCGAAGTATTTATCAGCGAACCCAGTATTCCACGCCAGGACCAAACATGTAGAAGTTGACTTCCATTTTGTGCGGGAAAGAGTAGCGAATCGAGCTCTGGATGTTTGATTTATTCCTTCGAAGGATCAAGTGGCAGATGGTTTAACCTCAATGATGTTGTGATTGACGGGAGGTGTTAGAGATAAGAAATATATTGTTAGTCTGTTATGATATTGTTCTGTTATCTCTTATCTCTGTGAATCTGTTGTAACAACTTGTATTGATATCAAGAGTATATAATGAAGCCTTGGCCGCCCCTGTTGGGATTACGGCACAATCTCTATTCCCTGTATCTTTTCAGGGAACACATAACTTTGTGAGAATTTTTACTGTGCACTACCATGGTAGTATATAGCGGTATTAGAAATTAAATCTGACCGTTGATTTGTCGAAGGCATTCTGATCTTTTGGCTTGGGGGTCGGGGCGGTGCTGAATGCCATTTTGCTCAATTACCATTATACCCCTCCACGAGACACAGGGTTGGATGCTAGCTCAGAAAATTATTTACCATTATACTCCTCCACGGGTTATACTACCCATACTACACATGGTAGTATAGTCAAATCTAATCTAATCTCAACATTTGGATCTAAAGAAATGGACGGCCCATATTCATTCTTGTGTATTGTAAAAGAGCTCAACTTTGTTAAGTTACCTTGGTAAGGCATAAGAAACAGAACAGTGTATCATAAGTTACTCTTTTCATAAATCAATCTAGGTAAGGATGATGAACAATAACAAACACGAAGATTTATGCAACGATTTGACACTAAATTATACAAATGAAACACCTCTGTTTTCATTGCCGTCCAAGGCCTCGTGGACAACTCAGACTAACCCGAAATACTACCAGTGAAAAAGATAAACTTTTGCATTTTGCTAACAGAGCATTCCTGAACCTCACTGTTCTATTCATCTCGAATTTGCTATTTGGTCACGCTTACATTAGTCAGACCTTCTTTTGCAGCTTTACATGCCTAAATTCGAGCCATTCATAGTGAAATATGATTCGCAAAATTTATTATCAACATGAGTAAAAATTGTAAGTACTGAACAATGACAATGGCACCCCGGTATGTTTGCAGTCCCGTGTTACTTTGGAAATAAAATCATAACGTCCGACCATCAAGAAAATACACAACTAGATATGGAATTGTTTCTGAGAAGGCAATGGAAAGTTCTCACTGCATATAGACTAGATGTCAAAACAAGTGGCAATGAAATCTAGATTATCAGACTAATTACCAAAACAAGTAAACATGTACACCATTTTAACAGTTGTCTAAAAAGAAGAAGCCAGCGCAAAAAATTGAATTGAATTGAAACTGGAACGAGTTTCACCGAGACGACGCCATGTGATGATGTGCAATGAATATTACCTCAGTTTTATTGCCAAGCCAATTTCCTTTTGAATACAGCAAAACCAAAAAATAATCGAGGGATTCTGAATCCGACATGACAAATATCTCCTCTCCATTGCTTGCTTGGAGATGAACGGAGCTCCCCACTATGAAAATGGCGACTATGAACATCAACAATAGCCATTGCAGAACAACTAAACTTCCAAACAAAACCACCAAAGAATGTGTTCAACCCACATGGCGCAGAAGCTGAGCCCTAAATCTAACAATTCACAGCACCCTCATCGATATGGACAATTCCATGCCTTCGCCTCTCCGGGCATCGCCACCGATCCAGCCATGTTGCCTGAACTCTGCAGAAGACTCAAAAAGCAACTATGCGACATACTCGTTCTCAATCACGGGTTGTGTCCGTGTCGCCAACGCCACAGGCGCTTGCGTCCGCCCAACCTGCGCCATTCGCAGTGTCTCCCCAACCTCTGCATTCCGCTCCATCAGCTTCAGCTTCTTATCCCTTTTGTACCTCATCAAACACAGCAGAAGCGAAGCCAATAGCCCCAACGCTATGGCACCCCCAACCACGCTGACGGCAATCTTCCACGTCTTTGAGCCGCCCTTAGCACCACCTCCCGCGGTCGGTATCGGCGGGGTAACTGTGGCTGATGGCGCCGGAGCAGCAGCAATCTCACTAGAGTTCACCACTACTGAGAAGTGCCCTCGGCGATACGACGAGCACATGTTGCTTGCCTCTAGGTCCCGGAACTGAGGGACGCCATCCAAATCGAACCACACACACCGCGGGGCCGGACCGCCCGGCGGCACCGCCCTGGCATTGCTGAAATTTACAGATATCGGGCTCCCTGACGCGACAATGCTCAGCTCGGGCAACCCCACCGCCGACAAGTTGGCCGCGTCGTAGAACAGCAGCCCGAGCACCGGCGAGAGGTAGGTGTACCCGGAAGCGGGTAGTAGACCTCGGACCAATTGCCCAGGTTGTGGTAGACGAGCACCACCCTCTCGACGGACGGCTGCACGATGACGCCGGTTGGCACGCTGAACTCGAAGTACTTGGCGAATCCTTTCCTCCGGAGGCTGCCGCTGCGCAGTCGGAGCGCGGACACCGCCATGCCGGTGAGGTTCCCGGGCACGGTGCCGTTGTAGACAATGCCGGTGCGCGGCCGCACGAAGGCCTGGTACGCGTACTCCTGCAGCATTGCGTCCAGGGCACCCGCCGGCGACGGCTGCTGCGCCGCCACCCGAGGGGAACCCAAGAACAGCAGCTGGAGGAGGCAGAGGCAGATCGAGAAATCCATGGGTACGGCTCCGCAGGGATTTGAGAGTGGAGCAGCCGGAGCCGAAGAAGAAGAGTCAGGATCCTCTCCTCATCTACGACTAGAGCTAGGACTGACGCGCATACGAGAATCTCCGCCTCTTAACTCGAGGAAACAAGGACGAGATTTGGAGCGGAATAAGCTGGGATCCTCTGCAAGGACGGGCATTTACGCCCGTCGCGGGTTAGCTCCAAAGAAGCAGGCTTGAGGAGGCAGAGAGCAGCAGCAGAAATGGCGATGGAAGCTAGGGCGAGCGAGAGGTCAGTAGGACCGAGTCCAAGGAGTGGTAGGAGACGACGACGAAGATGACAAATTGGGCAGAAACAATGCGAGCAAGAAAGCACGAGTAGTTTTGGGAGTAGAGGAAGCAAATCAATCTTGGAGAGATCCCGGAGGCCACAGAATTTGGAAGGGATTCAGCTCCCCACGCATGATTGCGACACAGGCCTGGTATTGATGTCGATGGGGAGGAGAGCGAGAGATTTCAGGAGCAAGCGCAAGGGGAAGCAAATTCTCTCTTCCTTCCTCCTTGGTTTCTTGGTGAGGGTTTTGATGGGAACAACGCTTTTTTGCAGGGGTTTAAGTGGAAACAAATTCGGCCCCGAATCCATTCCTTTGCCGGCCTCGGTCTCACGTTTTATTTAAATCTAGCTCCCTCGAAAGCAGATTTATAAATCTAGCCTTCTAACTGAGAAGAGTGGAAGTCGACGAAGCTCGGTAGACCTCGAGAGTATCGTGATTCAAAGCGGTAGGACCGCTTCCATGCTCCTTAGGTGTGGTAGCAAACTCCTGTCGCACTCGCTACTGCGTTGCTGTGGTCGCACCCGCTTGCACTACCGTGGGGACAAAGACTCCTCCCGCACTCTCTGAATACGATAATAGACACGTGTTATCTGTCGTGCTTTCTGCAGTAAGAAAAGATACGGTAGGACCTAGAAAAGTGATGGATCCTTCGTTTCCCAGTTAGGGAGGTGCATACGTCTTTTGCCGCTTTTGAACGTTTAGATTCTTCCGAGGGGCTTTTCTGCAAGTGAAGCTTATCCTGGTAAGACACGAGGGGCTCGATGTAAAATTCTTCTTTAGTACAGAGAAGGTCACTGACCTGCGGGGCCGAGCTGTCAGCTTTGTTTTGTTCACAACGTTCGGTAGATGCTCCGGCCGACAAGAGTGGTCTTTCTGTAAAGTCTCTCGATCGGTTCCATCGCAAGGTCACTGCTGTGTGGGACCGTAAAGTGCATCGGCTCCCACTGGAAGCTGGACCCCAGTATATATTGAGCTGGCCCCCGCATGTCCGTGGCGTGTAACCATGCCAAGTTTAGGGTGTGTTTAGTAGAGATTCAGCTTCTTCAGATTCGTGAATCTGATGAAGTTGAAAATTCTAATTTCACTAGATTCATGAAGCTGAAGCTGTGAGAACATTAAGAGTATTTAGATAGACCATCTTGTTTACATTTTAGACCAAAAATATAAACTTAATTCATTTTATTTTAAACTACAAGTTTCAGATTTCATAAGAAACTAGAATCTAGAGCTCTACCAAACAGACCCTTAAAAAGATTAGCAACGTTGCCTTTCTTTTTGCCCTTTGGCGTACTTTAGTTTGCTGAAGAGTGAAGCTAGCAGCTTCTGTACACAAGATGATGTTTTTATCAATGACGCTGACGCAACCGATCGAGTTGGCATCATGCTTTTTTCCTTTGCGTCGCATTGCTTTTTTCTCTCTTTATTTGTAATATATATTCTCTTAGTGTTCAAGGGATCAAAAGCCAGCACTATGTCCAGATGGATGGGCACATGATTAGTGATGATGGTCCATTTGGCTCCCATGAATGAGTACTCTCTCATTCATCACTGATCAGAAAGTCTGTACTTAATGATGGCGATTTCATTCGTGTTATATGGTCAAATCAAACCGGCCAACGAACAAATGGAAACGTGAGTGCGTAGCCACCATAACTCCATAACTAAGCAGCATTCTTCTTCTTCTTCTTCATCTTCTACTTCTAGTAGCAGTAGAAGTATAAATTAAGCCATAAGATGGTCTATATATGTCTGAAAGAGACAGATGCTAATCGTCTTTTAATTAACCAAATCTTCTCAATATTTTTCCCAATAATGTAGCTTGACAATTGATGTTTTTCAATATTCCATAATGGTCATCCCCAGGGCCGGCTCAGATATATATGGGAAGTTCACCTCGCATTATTAAAACCCAATTATTGTAATGCAAGAAACCTAAACAAAAAAACAATTCTGTTGATAATGACAGTTCAATGAACGATTTGGTCCAGTATGAAAAAAAAAGAAAAAGAAAAACATCATGTCTTACTTTTGTCAGCCGTGCTGAATTGTGCTGAATTATTTGATGTATATTGGGTTTCCTCCTTTCCATCACCATAAGTCTCTTGAATTGGATCTTCTTGTCTTGTTTCTTCTTTCCTTCGAAGAAATTATTGTCCTTTTTTTTTATCCTCATATGATGAAACAATGTGACAATTCTTGTTGCACTCATAGCATATGGTATTGACAAGTGAGTGGGTTCTTGTTATAGGAGAGTAGTTTGAAGATGATCTTCTTCTCTTGCCATAATTGTCTTCATTTGTGTTTATCTTGATGAGTAGATGTCTAGTCTTATCCATGAGCAAAGTCTAAGTCATCCAAGTCTTCCATTTTCATCATCATCATGATCTCCATCTTCATCCTTGGCCTTTAGTGCAATGTTGTAAACACTTAATTACTTTTTAAAAGTTGCATAAATATTAAAGTATGAATGAATGGTAGATAGTGATTACTTATCACTTCATTTGCTTTAAAATTTATACAACTTGAATTGATGGGAGATACATAGGAGCACCTCTCTTATATAAAATTAGGAATCCAGATGCTTACACTACCGACCTCCCTAACGAGATTATCATTGTGGTGTTTGGCCACCTTATCTCTGGGCCGTAGGCCGAAAAACCTCGTTCCCTATCCTCTTCTTTGTTAATCTCAAATGTTGACACTAGTAAGTCGAGTTGTTATAACAGCTGTTTCTAAATGTTGCAGCACAAGACATCAAATGTTGCAGGTGTTTCGATGGTTTTTTTTTGTTGTTGCAGCAAGGTTTCATTTTTGTTGCAGCAAGTTCTTGTAATTGTTTTTCTAATAATTCAAATTTGTTGCACTTTTTTTTTGTTGATTTTGTGTTTATTACATCTGGAGCAAAGGTTTGTTGCAAGCTTATAAACTAATTGTAGCACTTCTATGATCTTTTTTGTTGTACCAGATGGAATTAGGATCATCGATCCTCATCCATTCACCGCAAGCTTACACCTCTAATCCTCATTCCCACATCTAGCACCTCTCAAGGAGGCATGGCGTCAGTGACGGATGAGCTATAATGCTCAACAGAAGCTATAAAATCTTATATTTGGTTGCAAATACTATTTGGTTGATGAGGGGCATAGCCAACTCTACACCACAATACACCGCACTGCAAGAAAATTAACTAAACAAGGATTAAATTAGATGTTGTAAAGAGTGAAGGGAAGACTTTTTACCTTTTATTTCAAATGCAATTCGAAGTTTAACTCCAATATTCTAGCTCAAACCCAAGATGAAGTTGTTGCTCCAATTACCAAAATGCTTGGGCCCAAAAGGAGATAGGATGAGATATTATAGGAAAGCAAGAGCTCAAAAGAATTCAAAATAGGACATAAAACATGATAACTAATAAACTTCTAGAAACAAAAATACAGAGCCAACATCAACTATCCAGTATTTTTAAATGGCTTTTTTAACATCAGTCAGAATACTACCAATAGTATATGAAGGAGAGGGAATGGGCCATGTCAGTCTAACCCTGTACCTGGATAATAATCACTTGTTACTGTTTAAAATGCAAATACAATGATAAAATATAAATAATGACCGGTTCTTTCTAGTCTAACAGCTTTACACAATGTCTCACAAAGCAAAAAGTATCACAAACAAATTAACACCAAGGAAGAGGAGGTACAAGAGCATCTAAAATATAATATTTGAAAACTAAAAACAAGAAAAAGGACGTATTAAACAATAACAAGCATTGAATTCAAGTAATGAAGATATTAAATAAGAACGAGAACAAGCACATGTATTCAAGTAATAAAGATATTGTTCTACAGTTCCATCAAGGAACAAGTAAATCAATTTAAAAATTATAGGAAAAACTTGTCACTTAAAATATGGCTTATAAAGTGCTACACAGAATTATCTACATCTTGAGAGATAAGAAGAATATATTAGCTTAGTCTAATCACATAGAAATACCACTTTCTTACTCTACAATGGTATCTCAAAAGGATGTGGGCATTCTTTTTGCTAAGGCATAAAATAGATGTATATAATATGTTCAATCCTCATATCTGATCTATGAAAGGTTTGTGTGAAGACTTCTGTCCGGGAGGTATATTAAGTTTACAGTATGCTGATGATACCATCCTCTTCTTGAAGAATAATGAGGATTTTGCGTTACATCTTAAGTGGTTCCTTATTTGTTTTGAACAAATATCTGGAATGAGAATAAATTTTCATAAGAGTGAATTGATTTCTATTGGTTGTGATAGGAATGAGACTCATAAGTTTGCTGACATATTTTGCTATAAGATTGGTTCTTTTCCAATTAAATATCTTGGTATTCCCCTTCATCATGACAATATTAAGAGGGAGGATGTTCAAAATCTCATTGATAAAATTCTGAAGAGAGTTGCTGGATGGAGAGGAAAGTTGCTTTCATATAGTGGTCGGTTAGTTTTGATTAAATCTTGCCTAGCTAGTATTCCGATTTATTTGCTTTCTTTTTTCAAATTCCCAAAATGGGCATTAAACCTTATTAACACTAATATGGCTAATTGCCTTTGGAATGATTATGAGGGGCATAATAAATTGCATTTGGCTAATTGGCACTTAGTTTGTATGGAAAAGAATTTTGGTGGGCTGGGTGTCCCTAACATTAGAGATCTTAATATGTGCCTTCTAGCCTCGTGGATCAAAAGGTTTTGCTCTAGTGAGAGGAAGTTATGGAAAGACCTGATCAAGTATAAATACAATACTGATAATCCCAATATCTTTGTTTTTGATTCGGTTCATGCTTCTGTTTTCTGGAAAGGGGTTTGTTGGGCTATGCAAGCTACCAAATTTGGATATAGATGGTGTGTTGGTAATGGAAATAAAATTAGGTTTTGGGAAGATATTTGGTTTGGTAACTCTTGTTTGGCTATTCAGTTTTGGGATCTGTATATGATAGTTAATGAAAAAGGTTGTACAATTGCTGAAATTTGGGACGGCTCTAATGTTAAATGCACTTTTAGGAGGACATTTACTGAAACTATGATGATCAGATGGTTTGAGTTGGTGGAAGTGGCTACTTCTCTTAGGCTTACTAATGAAGAGGATGCTTTAATTTGGCAATATAATAGTAATGGTGTTTATTCAGTCAAATCGCTTTATGTGATCATGAACTTTAGAGGGGTGTTGCCGGTTTTCATTCCTGCAGTGTGGAATTTGATTGTCCCCCCTAAAATTCATTTTTTTCTTTGGCTTGCCTCTCATAACAAATTAATGACTAGAGACAATTTACTTAAAAGAGGGATTGATAGAGGGGTCGGTTGTAGTCTGTGTAATGATCCTGAAACGGTTGGTCATGTTTTCTTTGATTGTGTTGTTGCTAAGAATGTTTGGGATCTAATTGGTGAGTTTTTTATTTGAATATTGACTTCAATTATGAATCTGTGGCTCGCTTTTGGCTTAATAATGATAGAAATGCTACTTTAAATTCCATTTGTGCGGCTGCCATGTGGAGTTTATGGGATAATAGAAATAATATGATTTTTCGATTTCAGTGTTGGAGAAATGTAAAGGTCATATGGAGAAGAATGCTAATATATTTGAGGGATTGGAAGCCGCTCTACAGGGAGAACATGCTGTCCAAGGTAGATTAGTTTTGCAGGTTTCTGGAGAAAAGAATTCAGGCGCCACTTCTGTTGGGTTTCGTGATTTCATAGAGCAGGGCGATCAGATGAAACTGAGAGTCCTGGAGCCAAGTAACGTTCTGAAGATGAAAGTTCGTACAGACTATATCAGCAATCTGTTGAAGGGCAAGGATGATATATGATGTTTCTTGTATGCCTATGTTGTTAAGTTGTTTTAATCTTTTTGTCTCCGAAATGCCGATTTCTGGAGAGTAGTGTCCTGGCAATTATGTTTTCTGGTGCTCATGTATTGCGCTGTTTTGAGGTGGTGAGTGATGTTTAGCTGGTCCAGCTGGAGGTTTGCTCAGGAGGTTCTATATTGCTTGCTTTAGGTGTTGTCAAGTTGAGGTTTGGCTGCTTATTCTGTGTTTGCTTGAGTTTGTGTTTGTGGTCAGATTGTGGTTGCTGTTGGCAAAATGTATGAACTTTAACTGAATACTACTCAGTTTCAGTAAATGGAACTGGGACATCTCTGTTTTGATGTTCTTTTGATCTAAAAAAGTTATCTGATCTATGAAGGAAAATATCAGGTTAGTACATAAAACTCAGTACACTAGTGCTAAATCAGGTATAAGCATCCAACATAAAACTTAGTTCGTTGTACTACAAATTAAGCTCAGCTGCAACTAGTTCAGTTCTTCATATTTTAACTACTGTACATTAGTTTCTTTTCAATTTCCCATCTTCTAACAATTAATTCACACCCGATACATCTTGCAATGGCTACACTTTTTCTTCTTCAGGTTCTATATCTTGTAGACATCCATACAGATCAAAGAAAGTATGTTGGCTTTAGCAACAAAAATATGTATAGATGTTACTTATTATTGCCCTTGACCACCTTGACATTCCAACAAACACCATATGCATATGACATCTAAATTCTAATCTAGATAATAACTACATTTGGATGTCAAAAACATATTATAGATTCCAAAAAATGCAAAAACTCTAATAGAATCAAGAACTTGGCAATCATGCCAGAAACTCAATATTTGAATGTTTTTTAGAAACCACACAAGCACAACAAAGAGAGTAAAGGGTGCACTTTGTCAATCGTGTAGAAAAGTTCATGTAGTTTCAGGTCTCCATGTGATTCTAGATGGCTGGAGTTTGGCA
Organism: Guadua angustifolia; assembly: GCA_036346375.1. Classification (NCBI taxonomy): domain Eukaryota; kingdom Viridiplantae; phylum Streptophyta; class Magnoliopsida; order Poales; family Poaceae; genus Guadua; species Guadua angustifolia. The sequence goes on from CM070522.1 coordinate 1,468,596, forward strand.
GATAGAGAGGGGGTCAGCATGGTGCAGAGACAACAATTGTTGCTCCAAGGGCCACAACAGCCGGGATTCATCGGGGGATCGCCAGCTTGGGTCATGAAAGTCGGAGATTGCCAGATCTAGAGTGAAGATGGAGCTATATTAGGTCTTGCTCAGGGTGTCAGAGAGAGAGAGGCTAGGGAGGGAGGCAACAGGTTTTAGGAGGGCTCGGGAGGACAGTAGAGGACAGTAGGGTGGGTTGGGGCATTGGAGGTCAGCCTGAAGGTTATATTGTTGGGAATAGTACCACATTGGTTGTGGAGAGGGCTTGAGTATGGTTTATAAGGGTGAGGGAGCACTCCCTCTTTGAGCTAGCTTTTTGGGGGGATGGCCCAAGAGACCTTGGCCCGCTGCTCTGGTTGGATCTGCGAGTGTTCTGCAGTCCAACGACCTGAGATCTGGACACGCTAAGGTGTGACGGTCTGGTTAACAATTGGTATCAGAATCTAAGATTTCGGATCAATCCGCTGCCCCAGGAGGAGTAGACTCCTGGGGGCGGCACCCAAGGAGGCAGCAGAAGCGCGTTCCGTGGGTTTCGTCAGTGTGGCGCACGAAGCGGCTGCAGAGAAGCGATCGATCGAACGCAACAAGCAACGTCCTGGTGGAGGACTGCAGCATCTCCAACAGCGGTTACGGCATCCAGATCAAGACCAACGTGGTCACGGCACGCGCAGGGCGCTGCTGGCGCGGTGTGTGGGCGAGGCTGGTGGTTGGGAGCCGTAGTTACGGCCAGCGATCGGAGGGGCTCGGCGAGCGAACCGACGGGGACTAGGCGCCAGGAAGCCGTGGAACGGCACCCGAAGAGCCGCACGCTATCGTCGCAGCGGCGACGCACGGAAAAGAAGAAAAGACGGCCAGGACGTTGCGTGCTGAAGCAAATAAAAAAGACGTCACAGTCGACGTTCGAAAGGCAGCAAGAGAAATTTGCTATTTCTTCTATCGGTAGCAGCGTAGCAAAGTAACAATCCGAGCGCAAGAAAAAAAAAAGGAAAGAGTAGCATATTTGTTCCGTGGAGGCCTGCTGATTTGTTCCTGCAGGCTGCAGCCCAATCAAGAACAGACGAGACAAAGTCCTTCAAAGCTGACTCTGGGTGTTGAAGAGATATGTTCACCGTCTAAAGTCAAGTCCATCGAAGATGAGTTCAGGATGTTGAAGGGTTGTGGTCGTCATTCTAGATATATGTGTGCATGAGAGTTCTTGCAGGTGTATCCAAGTTCTCTTGTAAATAAGCTCTAATGCGAGTCTGCGTCACCGTCAAGATGTGTTACCGGTGAAAAGGCAAATTGGAGCTGAGGCAAAGGTCGTAATCACCGGCGAGGAGCGACACCGGTGGTATGGCCAACAAGAAGAAGGCGAAACTCTTTGAAGATGCGTTCACCGTCCTGCGTCGAGTAAAAATTAGGCAAATCATAGTTGAGACCGATTGCCTCAATGAGTTAGAGTTGTGTTACAAGATTAAGGGGATGATTGATAGAAATAATCTTGTAATTAAGAAAGTTTAAGTTTGGAAAGTTTGTATTAAGAAAGTTTAGGATGAAGAGTCCGATTAGGATAAGGAAGTAGAATTCTATTCCGTTTGTATGGGTTATAGTTTTGGGTATAAATTGAAGGGTATGCCTTAGCTTTATAAGTGAACAGAGCGAGAAGAAATAAAGAGAAAATTGTCTCAAAGTTTTTTTTGCGTTCTGTTCCAACAATTGGTATCAGAGCCCAGGCAGCTCAGGTGGTTCCTAGATAATCTCGGCCCGATGTGTGAGGGGGAGATTGTTGGGAATAGTCCCACATTGGTTGTGGAGAGGGCTTGAGCATGGTTTATAAGGGTGAGGGAGCACTCCCTCATTGAGCTAGCTTTTTGGAGGGAGATGGCCCAAGAGACCTTGGCCCGCTGCTCTGGTTGAATCTGCGAGTGTACTACAGTCCAACGACCTAGGATCTGGACACGCTAAGGTGTGACGGTCTGGTTAACATATATAACCTAGCCCGAGGTTAAAACCGATTATGGCGCATACCTCAGAACCAATTGTGATGTATGCGATTATGATGTACATTATACATTACAATCGGTTCTGATGTGAGAACTAATTGTGATGATTCTTCACTATATTATTACACCTCACCGAATCATCTATCACAATCAGTTTTTTTTTTTCTGAAAAGTTGAGAATCGATCTAAATGAAACGATAGTGTTGTATCATTTTAAAGTAGTGTAACAATGTGAAAGAAATAGAGCTGCATGATGACAGCATTTCTGATTCTAATTCCACCAAAACTGGTTGACAGAAGCAGCAAGTGCCTCCGATCTCATTAGAGATTCATAGTTCTCAAATGACCAACGAGAACACACACAAAAAATGTAAGGTGAACATAAATGGTTCTTAGAACGTCACCTAATAGCCTAGATCATGGGTTCCTAAGGGCATTTACAATGCTGTTTCTTAGATGGTTTCTTAGCATGTTATGTAGGATAAAAAACTTAGGTGGCAATGAATTAATGCAGAGAGAGAAGGTTAGAGTTTCTTAAACTAGAAATGGTTTCTTCATTAAATGCTTTGGTTAAGAAACCATAAAAAGCTGCATTGTGGGTATGGTGGTTTCTTATGCATGTTTAGGATGATGAAAAAGTAATAGTTAAATATTAAATGATAAAACTATGTTAAGAAGCAATGCATTATAGCTTTTGTATAAATTAGTGTTTCTTAGTGACATGGATGTCTTTGAAATAAGTAGAGAAACTCTCCATTGGAAATGCCCTAAAAAAGGTCATAGATTAATGAGTATAATTAATTTATTGTGTTTCACCAATGTATGGGGATCGACTGAGCTCCAAATATATTTGCTACTACCTCATCTGAGCTCCATTGGATGAATCGAACTTGCGAACGGTTTGGTCTTTTCTAAAGTCGTCGAACTTAGCTTATGCGTATCACCATCCTCGGCGAGAATCCCCTTGGCCTTTCTTGCCAAAGCTCCCCACAATTCATGCATGCTTTTCGTCGATGTGTAACCGTATGATGAAGTAGCCGAATACTGCTCATTTGTATCCAAAGACAAATTAGCATATCATTTGATACCTTTAAAATTTTGTATGGACCTCTCAAGGATGGTAAAAGGTCTCCTAAAAACAAACACCAGATAGTGATCATTGCTTGCTTATTTTCTCTTATATAAAATCGCTAAATCGGATGGTGATGATTTAAGGAAGCAACATATTTAGGATCAAATTGTCAAGGAGGGAGAATTAAGTATGAAGATTCCAACACTTTGTGTTGATCGAAAGATGGCACAACCAGGAGAATCATATCTGATGTGATGAGAGAGAGTGAGCACCTGGTGTTGGGAAGTCCGCTGATGGGTCGGCGAAGACGTACGGTCCCCTGATTCCGGCGGTACGGCATCCGTCGCTGAGTCCCTCCTCCTTCTCGAGTCCTTCCTCCGTCGGCTGGCTTGCTTGGACGAGTTTGTTCCTCAAAGGGGACAGAGAGTTGATGTGCTCAAGGCAATGGGCCTTCCTCTCGGTCATCATCCAAAACATCGATATATACACGTGCTCAGGTACGTAGCTGCAAAACCACGGGCGGGCCAGCGAAAAACTTCACTATTTTCTAGAGAAGTTACAAAAACGTCGAGAATCAAATCGTCCTCAAACGGCTTACAAAGAGGAATGTATAGATAGTGGTGACCTAGATCTAACTTGAAAACTGCTCCATAACTGAAGCCTACCGGCGATGGATCTCCGCTACACTCCGACAGAAGTTGGCTATATCCCTGAATTTTGATCATAATTTAACAGGAGGGGCGGCCGGGATCTTTGCTCGTTAGCTGCCACCGTCGCGTGCGCCGGCCGGCAGGCCTCCGGACATGCATGCCACGCCCGGACAGATATGATTCTCCAGCAGCCGCCCAAGCATTCCCTCTCCTCGCTCCGCCGGCCCTGTCATCATGCATCTGTCTGGTCTAGTCCCGTCATTCAGATGTGGCATCGACGTTCTGGCTGCGCACTGCACAAATGGGCATGCATTCGCCTGCCTTTTAATTCTTTTAAACCAGTTTTCTTTATTAATTCTCTGCAACACACAGATTAATTGTCACACTCTACGTACAGTCATGTGTAGGTGAAGTTTGTCTACTGATGATCGATCAGCCCAGTAATCTGCCATGCGTACCAATTAACTGGCTAGCTAGTTAAATAACTTCTAAGGCAGGCAGGAAATGTTAATAAATTTGAGAGCTGCCTGTCGGTGCCGTATTAAACTGTATACATTATGGTCTCAAATCTGAAAAAACAAAGATAAGTGTTTTAAATAAAGACAATGAAGGGGTGCAGAGTAGCAATAGCAAATTTAACCACAGGACAACACCCAGACCACACTAGCTACCTACTTCCACCGAGCATTTCTTCCCGTAGATCGATATGCCCGGCCGGCCTCTCGCAAGTTGCAGACACCAAACCACTCTTCTTCTTAATTTCTATCCCTTCTTCCTCACCTCCTGGCTCCTCAGCTACCCCTGCTGATCTCCTCCCTAGCTCTTTCTTATATCTGTTTTGCTAGATCTAGCTTCCCAAACACATCCAAGTCACTGACCAGACAACCATCCCCTTCGCAGGACGGTCTCAGAAAGCTACACTTCTGCCTGCTAAATGCCACATTGATTGGTCATTTTCCTCATCAAGGCTGTTTTTTTGGTCTTTTAGGCTTTTCCAAAACATAAGAAATTAAGCAAAAGGGTGGAATTAGTTTGCTTCCTTCTCTCGATTTATTGATGTGGTGGGATCATTTCTCTGTAGATTTGGTTTGATTTATTCGCTTCTAGCTAGGAGAGCATATATTGGATTAATTGCATGTGATATGGGCATGCTTGCACAGCCACACATGTGTTTGTCGATGTTGGTTACGCGTCCCCATCTAGCTTTCCTGTCGCTAACTCGCTAGTACTACCGTGATCTCTACTGATTTGATGTGAGGTGGAATTAATTAATAAGCCTTTATATGGCCTGGAGATCTTCATTTGTATGCATCAAAATCTCAGGATAAGTGAGAACAGGTTCGTCTTCCAACATAGCTAGATATGCTCAGTGTGACTGTATGGCTCTTGTTCTTTCTTCTTCTCCCTGCTTTTTGGCGTTTGTGTTGATCTGAACACGAGATTAGGTTTTTCGACTTTGGAGCTCTGCAGGATCATCAATTTTTCGACTCTCTCTCTCTCTCTCTCTCTCTCTCTCTCTCTCTGTTTGATCTGTCTCTGTTAGAGTTCTTAAATGTTCAGAAGATGATCGATATATCTGATACAGTTTTTACAGGGTCTGTATCGATCTGTTACTATATTTACTTATTATAACCTTTACGTGTAGTTAACTACTGGGTATATCTACTTCTCTTCTATGGAAATAAGTAGCTGTACATATGCTTGCGTGGATAAATTTAGGTAGCTACATACGTACTCACATAGTCACATACATGTGACTATGTTAGTGGATCTTGTTACCTGAGAACTTAAGTAAACTGATTTCTAAGAGGATAAATATAGCTACTGTTTTATTTGGCAATTATATCCATGTATTCTAATTGTTCTGAACATGTATATTCAACTTAAGCTAATTCATTTTTTTTAGACTTTATGTTCCATAAACTGAAGCTTAGTTTGATTGCGCTCTTTGATTGAAGTAATGCATTAGCCTTTTGTTTTCTTATTTCTTGGACAACTGCATTTTGCCTTCAAGATTCCCCATTCTCTTGCATGTTTCTGCAGTACTCTGGTCAATATTGTTATTATGAAGATGAAAAATTAAGGACATATGTTAATTCTTTCTGTGTAGCACACATCGATCGATTTGTTATTTCGTTGATTTAGTTTGTCTAAGCTAGCTAGTAATCCGATATTAATGTACGTATGTACGTATATACGTACGTACATGTGCCTACTTTTACTTCTATTTTTTGTATTTAAACAGTGGCCCTCCAAGACAGTTAACCCGATGTAAAAAGCACGGGACCTAATTTCATGAGCACACGATCATTTTGCTAATTAACTTATTTAGATTAAATGTTAATGATGTAATGCGATGATATCTATATGATTTTTCATAGGAAAAACTTCTCTTTGATCTTCTAGTACTACTGGATATTGGTCTGTGTGTACAGTCGTCATACGCGCCATCTTCTTTTCTTTGAGCTGGAAACTTCCAGTTTCTATTATTACAAACCAACAAGCTACGGCAATTCAAAGTTAAAAACAAGAAAGTAAAAGGTAATTTGGCAGCCGGGGCACACAGGGTACGTAATCTGTTCGCCTGCAACAGTCCATATATACCAAGTTATGCGCCATCACTTGTAGTTAATTATGCTGTACTAATTGATCGTCGAGATATATTAGCTAATTGTTACTTGGAAGATTATTGTAGCAGAAGATATTTGAGGGAGCTTTCTTCAGCCCACTCATGGGAGGTAGCGGGGATTGAAGGAGCTGCCGACTCATTCACTCGAACACATGGTGAAATTGATCGATCGATGTACCATGTGAATGAGCGAATGATGCGGGGGACTCTTTCTCTCTTCCCTACTCCATGCTTGGACTGAAGGGAGCTCCCTCAGCTCACCGGCTTCTCTTGCATTGCTGTTGCCACTGCTAGCGAGCTACACCTTATATAATTCCTCACATGAATTTGTTTTTCGAATATCGGCTAATCAATTTCGATTGTATCGTGCCCAAGCGTGTAATGCTCTTTATTTAGGTCATATATATATGTGCATCCTAGCTAATTGGTATGATTGAGCTCAAGTCTGATGTGGCATGTCCTAGTGTTAACTCCACTGGATTTGGTTCAATTTGTGCACGTAATGTTTTTTTCCCATTATTGTGATCTACATTGGGTCATCAGTTTGTCAAATTTTATACGGCATTATATGCTTAGCCATAAATATATATAGTTATTGAAGTATATAGCTAATACATCTGGGATCTAGCTATACATGCTCTACTGGTTGATCTCCCACCATATAGTACGTATACCATTCATCTGGTATGTGCAAGTAATAGCTTAACTATATATAGCTGATATATTGGTGATATATATATATATATATATGATCGGTTTTAGACCCACTATTGTCAATATAACTGCTGTAGTGTAGATTATATGTTACTGTTTTTGCTGACATGCAAGCATGCAGGTGCATGGTTTCTGTGTGATACATGAACAAGATATGCATATATACGGTGGTATTCCATGCATTGCGGCAGAGGCGCAGCATGAGGCTGCATGACGAAATGCAAGTTGGTATACAGTATGCAGGGCTCCCTCCTCTTAGGGTTTAGGGCATCATCGCCTTGCTCTTCAGAATATAAATATAGATGCTATGGTGTAGAGAAAACATGGATAGGGTCGTAGGCTTTCGCTTAAGGTCAAGCATACAACCTTAAATTATCTCCCTAAATTCCTTTAAGATCTTGCCTTTTTCCACATTGCTTCCAAAATTTTAGCTGTGGTGCAAGCACAAAAGATACTTGGAACTTGTTATGCCTCCCGATTTTGTGATCCACCATCATTTTATATTGTCCTAATTACATGCCTAAGTGTACATGTCCTTTTGGAGGCAAATTTATTATAAAGTCAAATTATTATTATGCCAAGTTTCACAGCCGACTCAATGTGGTAGGTTAAAATTAACCACTGCACATACCATTTTTTTTTGTTCGCAGATGAGATCCCTGCAAGCATGCAGTGGTCATCAGAATATCAGATACACTGACACACTTTGAGCATCATGTATATTTGCTGCATGATTCGCAAACCAAAACACTTGGTCGTGCTCATCAGCTCATGCATGCAAACTGCAGTTTGCACCGTGCAGTCATGCTGTGGAGTCTGTGGATTGTCGCGGTCTAGAGAGTGCAAGGGCAAAGAAAGCTAAGAATAATATAATCTTTTCGCGTGCCGGCCTCTGCCGCACCTCGCTGGTGGTGGTGGTGGCGGTGGCCTCGAAGAACGGAAGAAGCCCTGAAAAGAAGAGAGCTAGAGCCTCCTGTTCATCTACAGAGCGAGTGCGTACGCAGTAGAAGTATTAGGACGAGCTTTAGCTTTTTTTTTTTAAAGCTATTTTTTTTATTTTTTGATTGATGAGTGTACGTAGCTTTTTATAAGAGATTGTTGATAAACAGTTAACTTTTCTTAGCAATAAGCTGCAAAAGCAGGCTTAATCTAACTTTTAATTAGTTTTTGACTTTTGCTAGTTATATATGAATTCTAGCTTATACAAAAATCGTTTAAAAGCTGAGCTGTTTGGAGGGTTTGTTGACTTCTTAAAAATTAAAGCTGGCTTAAAACCCACCAAATATGGCCTTAGCTTTCCTAGCCTCCTCGCACTTTCCTTTTTCTTCAAATTTAGCTAGTGCAAATATAATTATAAAAATAACCTCCTTTTCGACCGTGGTGTCACCTGTCACGCTTATGTATTGCGGCAGAGGCTTGGAACCATAGCCTTCATCTACATTAGTCGGGTGTGTTGCCGTGGCAGGACTGCTCGGTAGGGGGTGTGTTGTCGTGGCAGAGCACCAGCGTATGCAGGGCAGCAGGATATATTTGTCGAGGTGCTCGAGGGCAGCAAGTTCCTACCATCTCCCTAACTTAGCAACACCTTGCCGTGATATATGAATATGATAGGTAATACGTGTCACTTGCTAACACCTTCGCGATCGGAAAGAAAGCTATTTGTATAATTATATTTATATGAGAGATAGATTTAAAAGAATAAAAAGATTCGAGGTGCTAGAAAAGCTCGGGCTTCCACGCAAAAGCAGTGATGCTCCCCTCGTGCGATGGTGTATTTTTTATGATGTACAAATGCCCTCCAAGTACAACAAGTGCATGCATGTTGCTCTACTTTTGATATGTTGCTGTGTGTTTCTTCTCCCTCTTTTGGCTCTCTCTCTCCCCTCCCAAAGGCATAGCCAGTTAGCCACTCGCCCACTCGTGCCCCGTAGGCCATACCGCCATAGCACCATGGGTTCTGATGTTAAAGTACAGTCCAGCTCTCTCTTTATGCCCGGAATGCATGAAATCTCAGACCTACTAGTAAATTTTTCGCGGCGTAACACGCCGCGCGACGTTTTTTTAGAAATTTTCTCTTTTTTCCGACGTCGTTTTTTTATTTTTTGAATCGTCGAAATAATGAGCGAAACGGCTGAAAGAATACAAAATTTTTCACGGCGTAACACGTCGTGCGCGTCGTTTTTTTGTACGAAAATTTTCTTTTTTTTCGGCGGCGTCTTATTTCCTAAATCGTCGAAATAATGAGCGAAACGGGGAAAAAATAGAGAGATAGAGTTGTAAAAATATCTACTTCGATGAATTATTTGGAAAATATTGGAGACCGAGCTGAAGAACGGCGGCGGGGAAAAAGTCTAGAGGAAAAAGGGCGAAAAATTATTAGAGATGACAACCTTCTTTTGCCGGCGTAACACATCGCGCGCGTTGTTTTTTCGTAGGAAAATTTCTTGTTTTTCAGCGGCGTCTTATTTCCTAAATCGTCGAAATAATAAACGAAACATGGAAAAAATAGAGAGATAGAGTTATAAAAATATCTACTTTGATGAATTATTTGGAAAATATTGGAGACCGAGCTGAAGAACCGCGGCGGGGAAAAAGTCTAGAGGAAAAAGGGCGAAAAATTATTAGAGATGACAACTTTCTTTTGCCGAGTCTAACACTCTACGCGTTCACCGAGTAATAATACATTGTTTAAAAAATATTAGAGATCGAGATGGGAAAAAAGTCTAGAGATAGAGTTGCACACATATTCCTAATGACGAAAACATTTTTTCCCGGAAAAAACGGAGGAAGGACCTAGACGTAAAGAGTAAGGACACAATATTACGTTTTGGACCATCCGCTATCTGAAAAATTAGAAAAGGGCTTGCTCGCGATTTGAATTTAACGGAGGTTCTTCCGTAAAAGCGGCGCACGAGGGACCCGAACGCGATTTTCGGGAAAAATATCTTTCTCTCACAAAAAATCACGAAAGACCTATTCGTAATTTATAAAAGGACTAAAACGTAAAAAAATTTTGAGCCGAGTCCTCAGTCCGGCGTTCCTTCGAACTTTAGGAAAGGAGTTATATCAATGGCTATCCTCCTGTTTAATTTTCCACGAGTGTGTAGTATCATCCTTTCTGCAGAGCACGTACGCGTGATCAAGGCATCAAGCTTTCGTGTCCTCGAATGCTTCCATGTCTCCGATATATCTTCCTGTCATCGGACTAGTCAGCACACGTGATTCATGACCTGTGATTCATGATCGTAATGAAGTGTGTTGTATGTAGTACGTAAATAGCATGTAGTTAATATAATATTTATTGGGTCTAAATATAGAATTTTTGGATTAATCCATTCAATGGAAACAAGTTTGAAAGCCCAAGAGAGATAAACATATGTATACACCTGTCTATTATCTATATAGATCAATCTCATGTTGGGGCCCGACTTTAACACCTCTTTGTAGCATAGGGAAAAAAACGAGCAGTGCTTCAATGCTTTTCCTCCTAATACAAGTTGTATAAATCTTGAAACAAGTGAAAGGGTAAGTAATCATCATCTATCATTCATTCATACTTTAATATTTGTGCAACAGTCAAAAGAAAAGGCATGAAAACACCTCTAAAAAAACGTAGGCATTGAATAGGAATGAAATGCAATGCTAAAGGAATGCAAACACAGGGATTGTTCTTGAAATTAAGATGTCGGGATATCATATAAGTATTTTTGCAGAAATTTACCCGAGCAGTGAACTTCATATGAGACTGGAGGACCAATAAAAGGTAACAAAAACAATTTAAGCGTGTTTCGAAAAATATCGTGTGTCCTATCTATGAGAACTTTTACATGTACTATATTAGTAGTATATAGTGGGTAGTAGAAATCAGATCCAATAGTTAATTTATTAAGGGTATTTCTATTACTTTACTAACATAAGAAGTATAAATGAATAGTAACTAATATGATCCATTGGATTGAAAAGAATGATCGCAAAAGAGCTCTTATTTATATTATTAATTACAACCAAATTGTAACTAGACTTTATCATTAATTTGACTCTAACTTAAATCTTATCCTTAACATGACTCAAACTCTTATTTATCTCCAATACTAATTCTTCAACACCCCTTTTAACATAGGCATACATAAGATACAACTATGATCATCTCATTATATAATACAATACCATCACTAGAATCTAATCTTTTACTAAGCATACCATTAATACCATCTCAAAGACCCACACCAATATATACCAGCACCAGTACACTAGGAAAAAAAAGGAATAATTGATGAAATACCCTCACTTATTTGTGCAATTGATTATTTGCCCCGTGATGTCTCACTGACATGCGGGCCCTAGGGCCATATGTCAGTGAGACAAATAGGGCAAATAATCAATATTGCACCAAGTAAAACAGGGCAAATAATCAATTCTCAAACAAAAAGGTCTCCATCGTCTACCGGCTGCTGCCGGGTTGAACGTGTGATTAGGGATGGCAATGGGCCCTGATCCTCGTTTCCCCGTAGGGAATTCCCCTATATTAGGGGACGGGGACGAGGAAATCTCTCCCCGTGGGGGCTTATCGGGGAAATTGTTGCTCTCGTTGGGGATCATGGGGCCGGGGACATTCCACCGTTCCCCATCCCCGATCCCCATCCCCGCTCCCGCGTTATTACTAATAAGTGAGAGCAAATGATCATTCTCAAAAGAGATAAGAATATATGTGAAGTCATTATTAATAAACATGCTAAATATAAATTACTCTAGTGATTCACTCACACTTTAATCACACATGCACTATTATTTTAGTGATTCACTCATGTAGTATGTGATCTTTCATATAGTATTTTGGGGATTAGTCCCTGTCAGAGGTTAGAGACAGGGGAAATTAAGCCCTATGTGCGGGGACAGGGACAGGAAAGTTTTGGTTATCGGGATCAAGAATGGGAGTGTTGAAAATCAATCACAAAAGAATCAAACAAACGAGATGCAGAATTTTACGTGGAAAACCCTTGCGGGAAAAAACCACGGGTGCCAATCGGTGATCTTCATTATTTGAGGAATTGAGTACAAGTTCTAGGGTTTACAAATGAGGCACACCCTCTATTCTGCATACAAGAGGTATTTATAGATGGAAGAAGCGACTCGAGTCTAAACGGGTTATACCAAACATATGGGCCAAAGGCGTCCCTAAAGCCCAAAGAGAAATTCGGATCAAAACCCAACAAACTCCACCTTGAGACGAATTCCCTCTTGTAGCAAAAGAATTATCACTGAACTCCCTTCAATAATAAATATCATCGGCGCCAAAAAACTCTAGGACTCAAATTGTAACTCCAACAAAGCTTGAGCATAGCTTAAACTTAGTAGCAGGAATTGACTTTGTCATCATATCAGCGGGATTATCGTGAGTACTTATCTTGGATATTTTGATGTCACCATGAGCAATAACATCTCGAATGTAATGATACCTCACATCAATGTGCTTTGTTTTTTTATGATACATTTGATCCTTTATGAGGCAAATAGCACTTTGACTGTCACAAAATAAGGTAACACAAGAAGCAACCCCGCTGAGCTCAGAGTACATACCTCTCAACCAAATAGCTAGCTTCTTTACATGCTTCAAAAATAGCCATATATTCAGCTTCAGTAGTTGAAAGTGCAACAGTAGTCTGCAAGCTTGCTTTCCAACTGACAGCACAACCACCAATAGTGAAAACATAACCTGTGAGAGATCTCCTCTTATCTAAATCACCAGCATAGTCAGAATCAACACAACCAACAAGTCCATCTCCAGATTTTCCAAACTGCAAACAAACATTAGAAGTACCACGCAAGTATCTAAAGATCCACTGAACAGCTTTCCAATGCTCTTTGCCAGGATTAGCTATGTATCTACTAACAACACTTAGTGCATGAGATAAATTAGGACGAGAACAAACCATAGCATACATAAGGGAACCAACTGCATTGGAATATGGGACTCTAGACATGTACTCAATATCATCATCTGACTCTGGATATAAAGCTGAAGATAATCTGAAATATGCAGCTAAAGGAGTACTCACTGGTTTTGCATCATGCATATTAAAGCGACGAAGGATCTTCTCAATATAACCTTGCGGACTAAGGTATAATTTACCAGATTTCCTTGCTCTAATAATTTCCATGCCAAGGATTTTCTTTGCTGCACCTAAATCCTTCATATCAAATTCTTTACTCAATTGTGCCTTCAGTTTAGCTATTTCTAATTTGTCTTTTGCAGCAATCAACATATCATCAACATAAAGAAGCAAATATATAGTTGAACCATTAACAGTCTTCGAGTAAACACAACTATCATAATTAGACCGCTTAAAACCATGAGAAAGCGTGAATGAGTCAAATTTCTTGTACCATTGTCTAGGGGATTGTTTCAAGCCATAAAGAGATTTCTTTAATCTACAAACAAGGTGTTCTTTTCTAGGAATAACAAATCCTTCAGGTTGGTCCATAGAAATATCTTTCACTAACTCTTCATGCAAGAATGCAGTTTTAACATCTAATTGCTCAAGTTCATAGTCATGCATGGCAACAATACTGAGTAGAGTACGAATAGAACTGTATTTCACAACAGGAGAAAACACATCATTGAAATCAATACCTGGAATCTGGCTATAGCCTTTAGCAACCAACCTTGCTTTATATCTTGTTGGATTAGTAGAAGAAATGACTTCTTTTCTTTTGAAAATCCATTTACAACGGACAGTCTTCTTATCTTTTGGCAATTTTATTAAATCCCAAGTACCATTCTTTTCAAGTGACTCCATCTCATCTAGCATAGCGGTCATCCAATTTTTGCAATCAGCAGAAGTAATAGCCTCAACATAATTTGAAGGTTCTGCATTATTTTCAATTTCTTCTGCAACACTTAAGGCATAAGAAGCAATATCACATTCTTCAATAAACCTTTTAGGTGGATTAATAGACCTTCTAGGTCGGTCAATAGCAATAGAATGTTGTGGAGGCTACACAACTGGAGAAGAATGCTCAACAATATTTGAATCATCAATAATAGGTGCATCCTGAATAGCAGTATTATTATCTTCTGGTGTATAATCTGAATCAATAATGTGCTCCACCTGCACACTAGTTTTATGTTGTTTCTCAATAGGAACATTTGTATCCAATTTATCATTTAACATAACAGATTCATTAAAGATAACATTCCTACTGATAATAACCTTTTGTGTTTGAGGATTCCACAATTTATAACCTTTAACACCAGATTTATAACCAAGATAGATGCACTTAATAGCTCTAGGCTCCAATTTACCATTATCAACATGAGCATAAACAATGCAACCAAAAACTCTCAATTGTGAATAATCAGCTGGAGAACCAGACCACACCTTAATTGGAGTTTTCTTATCAATAGCAATGGAGGGTGATCAATTAATAAGATAGCAAGCAGTGGAAGTAACCTCAGCCCAAAAACGCCTATGCAAACCAGCATTAGACAACATACAACGGGCCTTTGAGATGATAGTTCTGTTCATACGCTCGGCTACACCGTTTTGTTGTGGAGTATTAGGAACAGTGTAGTGACACACAATACCTTCTGACTTGCAATATGAATTAAATTCATCAGAACAGAATTCCATCCCATTATTAGTGCGAAGTTTCTTTACCTTCTTTTCAGTTTGCCTTTCAATCATAACCTTCCACTCTTTGAATGCTGAAAATGCTTCTGATTTATGCTTCAAGAAATAAGGCCAAACCTTTCTAGAATAATCATCAATAATTGTTAACATATAACAAGCACCTCCAAAATAAGTTTTACGAGATGGCCCCATAAATCAGAATGCACATAATCAAGAATACCTTCTGTAGTATGAACCGAAGTGTTAAATTTCACCCTTCTATGCTTACCAAATATGCAATGCTCACAGAAATCCAATTTTCCACCATTGTATCCATCAAGAAGTCCTCTTTTACTTAATACTGCCAAACCCTGTTCACTCATATATCCAAGACGCTTGTGCCAAAGATTAGTAATATCAGGTGATGAGTGTGAAGAAACAAAAGCATCACCTGTAATTGTAGTGCCTTGTAGACGATATAAATTAGCAGATTTCAAATCTCCTCTCATAACAATAAGAGAACCTTTTCGTACCTTTAAAATTTCATTACCACCGGAATACTTATATCCTTTAGAGTCAAGAGTACTCAAAGAAATGAGATTCCTTGTCATACCTAGAACGTGCCTCACATCTGTCAAAGTTCTGATAATGCCATCATGCATCTTGATTTGAACTGATCCAGTGCCAACAATAGAACATGATGAATCATCACCCATCCTAAGAGAACCAGCATCTTTAACAGACTCATAAGTGATGAACCAATATTTATTAATGCATATATGAAAAGAAGCAGCTGAATCAATAATCTATTCATCACCACTACTCGCACATCCAGCAAAAGCAACAAGGGTCTCACCATCAGAACTACTATCAGTAGAAGCAACAGAAACTTTACCTTCCTCATCAATTTTACCTTTCTGCTTGTAGGAGCCATTCCTTTTCTCTTTGTTCTTTAACTTGTAACACTCAGATATGTCATGGTTATTTTTCTTGCAATACCTGAAATTTTTTTCTTTACCTTTTGACTTAGAACGGCCCCTGTAACTGCTTGAACTTCTGCCTCTATATCCATTATTTGATTTCTTTTTTTTTGTCGTCACTAACAGACAAAGCTTCACCATGTGAATGGAACTTTCGAAGACACCATTAATTTCATCTTTTCTTTTGCATGTAAGGCCTCATAAACTTCACCTTGATTAATGTGTCACGGCTATATAAAATAGTGTCTCTAAAATTTGAAAATGATGGAGCGAGGAACACAAAAGAATAAGGCCTAGATCCTCATCATCAAATTTTACCTCCATGGATTCAAGATCAGACACAATCTCCTTGAAGGCCGATAGGTGATTCAACACGGAACCACCCTCTTGCAACTTGTGCGAAAATAATTTCGTCTTCACATGCATTCTGCTAATAAGATCCTTTGACATGCAAATTGATTCCAACTTTAACCATAAAGCAGCTGCAGATTTCTCTTGCAAAACCTCTTGCAAAATGTTATTTGATAAATGAAGATGAATTTGAAATAAAGCCTTATGATCTTTTCTTTTTTCTTCATCCGTCCAGATCTTTTGATCTTTGTTTCCGAATTTGTCAAGCGCATCATCCAGATCAGTATGCGCAAGAATAGCTCTCATTTTGACTTGCCATAGAGAAAACCTGGTATCACGGTCTAGCAATGGAATATCATATTTCAATGAGGCCATAATGCAAAGAATATTCTTAAGTGCAGGAAAAAAAAATATGACTGGAAAACGAGCTTCCCCAAAATAAAGATGATGCTGAAGAAAAAATTTGGAAAACCGAAACTGATAGTTCTGTCCTCTGGAGCCGCGTGACTCAAAAATAACTATTCAATCCAGCTACGAGATCCTTCTGAGGTCCGGATGAAGAAAAAACGATTGATTGTTGTCTTCTTCACGTGCAAGCACTTCTAGTCACGAGACTTTATGGTTCTTCACTTCTAGTCGAGAGGCTTCCGAGGATTCTGGGTGAAGTTGAGCGACCTTTGATAATTTACCTAAAGTTGATGAACCTTTGATCATTTGCCCTGTAGGGACCTTTGTGCAAAATGAAAATTTTAGTGTGATCCTTCCACTGTGAGAAGACAATAGTACCCTTGGAAGATGAAAAGTGTTGCCCCAGCCGTCTCGGCAAAGTGAACGAGGGAACAAGGCGCCGTCCCAGCCGCCACTAGATCTTGCCAGGATCCGCGCGTCCCATCCCGTCCCGTCCATCGGTGCGCGGCCGAGAGCTCCACCACCAGATCTTTGTTCTTTTGTCTCAACAAACGCTGTTTCCAGTTGGTGTGCAAATAATACCTTCATCTAATCTGATTAGACATAGCACTATATCACTAGGGTAGTTGTTTTACTAACAAGGGGCAAAAGAGTTATTCCATATTGATTTTTAAGGGGTAAGTGAGTCCAATTTGTAAAAAACCCCTCATAGGGCAAATCCTCAAGTCACATATGAACTTCAGGGCAAATGATCAAAGGTTCATTAACTTTGGATAAATTATCAAAGGCCACTCAACTTCGGGGTAAATCATCAAATTTCCCTTACGGGGATAGCTTTCTTCACGAGCAAAACAAGCGCTGCTATGGTCCGACCGGAAGGCAGCCAGAGTCACAAGCCAATGGGCGGTACGCGAATCGGTGATGCCGCGGCTACTCGGCGGAGAAGCGGATGGCGCACGGATCCGGCTGTTGGGTGGCGCCGGTGAGACACGAGCAAGAAGCCGCTCGAGAGGAGATGGGCGCCATTGAAGGCAGCGTGGTCGGGAGAGCTGCGCTTCGGCGCGCGTGATCGAGGCTTGAGGAAGTCACGCGGAGGCCGGCGAAGCGTGCCGATCGGCGGCGAGGCTAACGCCGCTGTGGAAGCGAAAGGATCTGCGGCGTTGAAAAACCAACGGCCGAAGAATTGCGCTCGGAAGCGTCGGAGCGAAGGTGCGATGTAGATCGGCGGCAATGGCGGCACGGCGGCGGCGCGATGGATATGGCAGCAAGACCGATCGGATCCGCGAAGAAGATGAACTGGCGGCGGCGCGAGGAAGACGCAGATTGGCACCGGGCACGATCATAAAAGAATCAAACAAACGAGACGCATAATTTTACGTGGAAAATCCTTGCGGGAAAAAACCACGGGCACCAATCGGCGATCTTCACTATTTGAGGAATTGAGTACAAGTTCTAGGGTTTACGAATTAGGCACACCCTCTATTCTGCGTACAAGAGGTATTTATAGATGGAAGAAGCGACTCAAGTCTAAACAGGCTATACCGAACATACGGGCCAGAGGCATCCCTAAAACCCAAAGAGAAATTCGGATCAAAACCCAACAGGGAGAGTGCTCCCCGCGGGGATTTTCCCATTGCATCCCTACGTGTGACTGCACTGGAGCCCCACGCACGCAATCCTTGTTGCCGCGCTCTAGACAACATGTCAGCTTCCCGCCCCATGCCTGATTTGAAGGGAAGCAGATGCTGCTCCTCCCCCTCTCCCTCCGATCGACCCCCACCCCTCGTTGCACAACTTCTCCGCGCCGCTGCCTCTGCCCAGAATCCCTCGCCGCCGATCCGCGCTCGCCGGACGATCGGTCCTCCCCTGTCCTTCGCCGCCAAATTTTTGGCCAAATTTTGCACCAAAAATTGAACTTCCCCAGAACAAGCACCACAGATTTGCTACTGATAAACCCCAAAACAAATGCAGGAGATGCCGCCACGCCGCCGCCGGAGCGTTGCTGGCATCGATAAAGTCTCTTTTAACAATTGTGTGGCTGCTTGTCTGCTATGACTAGTCTGAAGATAATATCTCAACTGATGGCACTACAGCAGTACATCTTAAGTCTTCAAGTGCGCTCAAAAGAACATGTTTACTCAAATACCAGTATTTTTTTGTTCCATTGGTAGGTCCTAGAGACTATACAATATGTCAGTGGTGATTTCAGATGCTGGATTATTTTTTTCCCTGAATGGACCAATGTACTAAGGAACAGTACAAAAGTGCAAATGTGTTGGCGAACACTATACTTAAAAGTCATCTAGGTATAAATGGTGTCACGCGTAGTAAGTGGTAAATCCATGCAAGCTCATCTTGTAACTTCTCTCAACTGCCACTAAACGACAGACTTGCTGGTTTCCTGATAAAATAGTCAAAATACAAATACTTCTTTATGCTGAATCTTTTTGTTCTTTTTTTTCCTTGATTTTACTTTGGTAACTTAATTAGGTAAGACTGATCATGGATAAAATCGGTAATACTGGCTGTCCGTAATGCATGGTACGATGCAAGCAAAGTAACTGATCATGTCATTGAAGGGTACACGAAGGTGAGTTTTCTGTGTCACAATTCAGAAAAATCTGCTAGTAACAAATACCTAATCACATTGTTGTGTATGGTGGGCCACAACAGATGCCCAGTGGTCCGTACTGGTTCCGTCCAATTACCCGCCATCTTCTACTGACATGTGAGCCACAACAGGCATCCAATTAGCCCCCTGATCCCCAATTTGTGGTACCTTATATCAGTAATTTGTGATTGGTGATATCATGATGAGCGATTTGTAATGTGTGAATGATGAATTGTTTCTATTTTAATTGTTCAACTTGAGTATGTGTAATGACTAATGAACTATTTTATTTTAATTGTTGAACTTGAGCGTCTATGCGTTATTTGTCTGCATGGGTTATTTTAATTCTTATTCCCATGTGCACTTGAAATTTTGAATCATTGATAGTCTTTCTTCAATTCAAAAAATATAGCTGATTTCTAAAATTTCATCAAAAAATTGTATCAGTATCATAGCTCATTAGCTCCTAGTGCCATTTGGTTAGAAGGACTGTTGATAATGGTGGGTAAATGGGTACCCACGGGTGACGGGTATAGATGAGATTTTTCGTCAACGACTCTTCATAGGTATACTTATGGGTGAGATTTTAACTAACGGAGATGAGTATGGGCGAGCACTATCTGTGCCCACGACACCCGATCGCCATCCGCACTGAAGATAGTCATATGAACACATGCAATGGGGCAACAACCATTGTCTTTATTGTTCAGGAATAGAAGTAGGAGACATCTAAGCAAGGCTATCGAGTATTGACCACACTGTACCCAATTCAATCATGCAAACAATAAGCACTTCAATGGCCATATAACTCCTTTCCTAAAGGCTGAAGAATGGCCGGCCTGAGGAGCATTTGAGTCGAGCCGGCGGCTCGGCTCAATTTTTTTTCACATTTTGGTCCTTTTATAAATTACGGATAGGTTCTTCATGATTTTTTGCGAGTGGAAGATTTTTACCTCTAAAATCGCGTTTGGGTCCCTCACGCGCCGTTTTACGGAAAAAACCTCCTGTTAAATTCAAATCGCGAACAAGACCTTTTCTAATTTTTCAAGATAGCGGACAGGTCCAAAAACGTAACATTCAGGTCCTTACTCCTTACGTCTAGGTCCTTTCTCCGTTTCTCCAGGAAAAAATGTTTTCGTCACTAGAGATATGTGTGCGGCTCTATCTCTAGACTTTTTCCCAACTCGATTTCCCATCTCGATTTCTGATATTTTTTAAAACATATATTATTACTCGATGAGCGCGTAGAGTGTTAGACTCGGCAAAAGCAGGTTGTCATCTCTAATCATTTTTCACCATTTTTCCTCTGGACTTTTTCCCTTGCCGGTTCTCATTTCGGTCTCCAATATTTTCCAAATAATTAAATCGAAAGAGGTATTTCTCTGACTCTATCTCTCTATTTTTCTCCCGTTTTGCTCATCGATCTCTAATTTTTTAAAACATGTATTATTACTCGGTGAGCGTAGAGTGTTAGACTTCGGTAAAGAAGGTTGTCATCTCTAATAATTTTTCGCCCTTTTCCTCTAGATTTTTTTCCTTAGTGGTTCTCTAGCTTCGGTCTCAATATTTTCTAAATAATTAAATGAAAGAGATATTTCTACAACTCTATCTCTCTATTTTTTCCCCGTTTCGCTCATTATTTGACGATTTAGGAAATAAGGCGCCGCCGAATAAAAAAGAAAATTTTCCTACGAAAAAACGACGCGGTCCTTTCTCCGTTTTTCCCGGGAAAAATGTTTTTGTCACTAGAAATATGTGTGCGGCTCTATCTCTAGACTTTTTTTCCTAACTCGATTTCCCATCTCGATTCTTTGATATTTTTTAAAACATGTATTATTACTCGGTGAGCGCATAGAGTGTTAGACTCGGCAAAAGAAGGTTGTCATCTCTAATAATTTTTCACCCTTTTTCCTCTAGACTTTTTCCCCGCCGCGGTTCTCCATTTCGGTCTCCAATATTTTCCAAATAATTCATCGAAATAGATATTTTTACAACTCTATCTCTATTTTTTCCCGTTTAGTTCATTATTTGACGATTTAGGAAATAAGGCGCAAAAAAAAATATTTCCTACAAAAAAGCAGCACGTGGCGTATTCGACGTGAAAAATTTTGTGTTCTTTCAACCGTTTAGCTCATTATTTCGACAATTCAAAACTAACAATCTTGCAGGAAAAAGAAAAAATTTCTCTGAAAAAGCGTCGGCAGCGGCGTGTTCACGCCGAAAAAATTTACTAGTATAATCCACCTATTAAAGTCGGAGACTTCCTAACCAGGCACCCACGTGTCAAGTGGTTTTTTTGCGAAAAAGTCCTCGTAAATTCGTAATTACGTTTAGGTCCTTTGTAATTTTTGTGAGGGCAAGATTTTTTCCGTTAAATCGCGTTTAGGTCCCGGAGCGCCGTTTCTGAAAAAATCCTCACGTAAAATTCAAATCGCGAACAAGCCCTTTTCTAATTTTTAGGATAGCGAAACAGGTCCAAAAGCGTAACAATCAGGTCCACGCTTCTTACGTTGGGTCCTTTCTCCGTTTTCGGAAAAAATATTTTCGCCACCAAAAACCGAAAAAATGTTTTCGTCACCCAAAAACGGAAAAAATGTTTTCGTCACCAAAAACACAGAATCATCGAAGGTTTATAGCAACTTGTGGATTTGCTAACGGGTCATAGCAAAAAAACCGAAAATTTTTTCCGCCACCCAAAAACCGAAAAAATGTTTCGCCGCAAAAAAAAAAAAGATTCATCGAATGTTTATAGCAACTTATGGATTTGCTAACGGTCATAACGCAGTTTTTTAAAAAATGTAGATTCGTCGAAAATTTATAGCGACCCATAGATTCGCCGACGTCCTAACGACGTTTTTTTACAAACGCAACAAAAAAACCGGAAAGAAAGTTTTCACACCCAAAAACCGGAAAAATTGTTTTCGTTACAAAAAAGCACAGATTCATCGAAGATTTTTAGCCCTTTTCCTCTAGGCTATTTTTCACCTAGGTTAGTGGTTTTGCGAACATGTATTATTACTCGGTGAGCAGCGTAGAGTATTTGGCTCGACAAAAGAAGGTTGTCATCTCTAATAATTTTTGCCCTTTTCCTCTAGACTATTTTTTACCGTGGGTGGTTTTGCGAAAATAAAAAATCGAGCGCATGCTATCGAAATTCAGCCGTAGCGCGTGGCTTATATCTACCTAGTACTATATTAAAGCCACAAGAATTGCCAAGCAACCAGGGGACCACGTGTCGCCCCCCGGAAAACCAAAAATTACGTTTAGGTCCTTTTGGAAAATCGCATTTAGGTCCTTTCAGCCGTTTTTTAGGTAAAATAGACCCGAGAAATTTCGAAATTTCGTTCGAGTCCCTACACACGGTTTATAGCTGAATTGGAAATCGCGTTTAGGTCCTTTGCCGATTTTTTGTAGACTAGACCGAAAAAATTGAAATAGCGTTTAGGTCCCGACACGATTTTCTAAAAACCGGCCAGATTTTTTCCTCATGGCCTTCCGCTCAACTCAACCTAGTTTCCCTCACAACCAATTCAAACATGTACACTAGCCAAGTTACACGTAATGCTATAAAAAAGTTTCAACAAAAATGATCTCCCTTTAATTGTAGTTGGCCCATTCCATTTCTTTTTTCTGAGACCAACCCGTTTCTCTTTTCAGTTCGGGTTCATTTGGACATCATAACAAATGATTAACATATCAGCGTTGTAAGAGATACATATATAGGGCCGTCAACATAGGAAAGCTCCCTTCTGAATTTCGTGTTTCAGTCTACATCTGTACTGCGGTTAGGGACTTAGGATCGCCTTCTAATAGTTACGTTGTGATAGACATTGCTACTGTGCTGGCAACAAGCCAAAGTTAATCTTTGTTCAGTTACTTGATGAAATTGAGTTGCTATTCCCAAGTTACCAATTCGATCAGCTACGGCCTTTCCCCTAATTTGCATCCATCATCAAGGAGCGCCTGCCTCATTGCCAATTCCAGAACAAGAAGAGAAGGAAAGACTCTCAGCTGCTTTCCACCGTTGCCTAGCCTAAGCACCACGGATTTTCTTATCGACGGTGAGCTGCAGCCGTAGCCCGCCACGAAGGGCGGCAACCATACAACTCCTTGCGTTAGGCGTGGACGATAAGATGATCTTGATGATCACTACAAGGTTCTTTCCTTCAAGTGCCATCAGGAGGAGCCGATTATGAGGCGACTATGAGGCGACGCCATGGTATTCTTTCTCGATCCATCTGGATGGCGTTACGGGCAAAATCAAGCTCGGAAGTCAGTAAGGAAATTTCGAAGGAAGAACAGGATTATGCGAGGCATCGTTTGTCATCCACAATTGAGGAGATGGTGAATTCCTCTCTAAGATTTTCTGTTCATACTGATGGCGGAAGATTCTGGGCTTCAAACACGAATGTCCAATCGGATTCAGAGGAGTGTATTGGAGATATACTACCGGATGGGCAGGTATGTTCCTCTGACTATGCTGATTATAATATCAAGCCAGTTAATTTTATGCAGGGCAATCAACATCCCGGTTCAAATCAAAAATCAAAGGGTAGCTGGCCTTGGAATAAGAAGAAAGTTTGGAAGGGACCTCTGCCACAACCACGAAAACCTTTGCTATGCACGCTCGAGGATTTTTTGGTGCCATTGATCGAGCAAAGTTCATCAAGATCCAGTTCGGTGGGAGGATCAGGGAAGCGTGTTCTTCGCGTGGATCCTGTTTCTCCGTCATTGTCGGATTGGCCGGAATTACAAAATTCAAATTCTCTGCGTTCCAGTCCTAATGTTGGGCCGGGTGTATTGGTGGGCCAAAGGCCTACGAAGTCGACCTGGTCTATTCGTAACCCTGGGTTGGCGTTCCTTCACCGAAGGCTGACCTATCACACGCTGTCTCACTACCGTCGAACGTATTCTCAAGTTGTCATGGCGGGCGGTGCTGCGGCGGCTGGTGGTGGAGATTGTCATCAAGGCCAGAACTTTGAAGGACAATTTCGTGGTGCTCGTGGTGGGGGTCGTCCCCAATGGTTCTTTGGTCGTGGTCGGGGCTGATATGGAGGCCGCGATCATGTCCAAACATGGTGGTAGCGGGATTCAGCGGCAAGATCTTTGTGTATGGAGGTGGAGTTCCGGCTGCTGATAATTCAGGGGGCAATCGGGTTACTTTCATTGGGAAGGCGTCTGAGCAAGATTTATCCAAGCAGCTGAAGGAGAAGGGAGAAGGCTCTGGAATTCAGGTCGGCAAAACTAAAGGTACTCACTTTGTTAATGAACCTGCATCGAAGAAAAAGAAGAAGTTTGTTCTCTGTTGTGAGATTTGCGAAGAAGAGCATTTCACTCTGCAGTGTCCCCTATTACATGGACCTAAGCCATCTGCAACATTTAGTGGGTTGGCTGGTGACAGGTTAGGATTTTTTTCATATTCCTTATACTTCTGTTGTCAAGACGCCATGCAAAATTTCGGCAACGGCTCTTATTACAATTGTGGAAGGTTCGGTTCCGGCGGAGCTAGTTAAAAAAGAATTGGCTTGGGCGATTCCTGCGCAATGGGATTGGGTAGTTAGGAATCATGGACCCAATACATATATTGTCCCATTTCCTTGTCAGGTGGAACTTCAACATATGATTAGTATGAAACGTCTTACATACGAGATAATAATGAGGGGTGATGTCTTTCGAGGAGTGGAATATGGAGATTAAACCTAAGCAGAAACTTCAAAAGGTCTGGGTTAATGTCTATGGAATCCCATATGTGATTAGATCACTTTTATCGCTATGGGCGGTTGCGTCTATTCTTGGAGCTACTCAGAGAGATCAATGCGGAAAACTAGGGTGGTTAGGCTGTTGGTTGCTGTCCTTAACGTGAATTGTGTACCAGGTGATGCTGACATAGTGGTAGATGATTGCTTATATGAGATTTTTTTCAAAATTGATCAAGTGCTCAATGACAGCAATGGGGAATCCAATGAGTTTGACGACACTGATGATCTTGATGACCCGGATAAACAAACCAAAAACAATGATCAAGAGATGGGAGATGCTAAAAATGGTGACAATGATGGCTTTGCCGAGACGGATAACATACCTAGAGGAAATATTAGTACTGAGAAAGGTCCATCTCCGAGTTAATTGCTTTTACGAGAAAACCATAGTCCATGAGAATTACGATTCTTTAGTTCATAATATGGATGAGCTAAATAATTTGGTTGTTCTAGAAGGTGATAAGAATGTGGATGATGGACGACATGTAATTTCTGTTAAAGGTGGGGAATGTGACAGGGAGTTGGTGCCGGCAATTAGGTGCCGGCAATTATGCAAATGGACTGGGTGTCTCCAGAAATTCAGAACTCTGATAGAGTTTTTGTAGCTGACAGGGAACTGAGGCAAGCAAATGGGAAAGCTTTTTCGGATCCTGTGGTTGAGGTTCAACTTTGTGGCTTGTGAGGTGGATCAGTTGCTATTATATCCGATAGAGCTGCAATGTCGGTTCAATTGTTGAAAGTAGCAGATTTTTCGAGGATCTTAAGGGTATTTGCTCGGAGCTTTTGGTGCGGATGATGTGCAGTGTAAGGTTGGGACTGAGAGTGCTCAAGAAGGCATTCAGATGGAGGATGAAGTAATTTTGAATGGCTCGGACGGCTTGGATAATATTTTTGTCAAAATAAGGGAGTTGTCGCCGGCAAAAAATCCACAGGCTACTGTCAGAACATCTGCTAATGACAGGGAGCTCTCTGTGACTAATGGGCAGTCGACTCCTGATGTGAAGCAAATGACTCTCAAGTCAATTCAATCTGTGTTGCCGGAGCAATTGTCTAACTGGGCTGGTTTGGAATTGAGTGCTGAGAGTGGATATTCAGTGCTTGCAAGGGACTTGGTTGCTTCCAGTAAACCTGATTCGGATTCTGTGGGTATTGAAGTTTCTGGCGTAAGAAGGGATAGCCTTTTGTCGGTTGATGTGAAGAGTCAGGATGGCAATGAAAGTATCTTTGGAGGCAATTCATGTTGTCCATGAGCGATGTCGATGATAATGATGATGCTTTAGTTCATCTTGATTGTATTGGTAACAAGCTCCAAAATTGCCTCGACGACGCTACAAACATTATGCAAGAAAAACAGCATCTGGGCTAACCTTTCCAACCTGGAGATGGTGCATTCACTGCAGCTGCTGGATACTATCAATGGTTGGGAAGATGTTGAGTTGTCTCCATCTGCTGGGCAATGCATGTCGCAAGGACGATCAAGCATGAGGATTGCTTCAATGGGGGATACTAATATGATGGCGAAGGCGATGAATCTGGTGGATAAAAAGAATTCATTAGTGTCAGGTAATTGCCCAACTTTACCATCCATTTCAAATTCTGAATTTTCTTTTCGATTGGCTAAGCTGGGTGTTTCAATGGGTAGAGACAGTACTACTATTGCTTCTTCTATTGCATTGATTAAAAATATAGAGTTAGATAGGATTAGGGTCTTGGAAAAAAATAAAAGTGCTACTTCTAAAGCCTCCTCACCTAAAATTGATCTAGATGAGGAGGAAGAGGATTTGATTGACATGCATCTCAATCACATTCGTAATGAATAGAATGTGTTTGAGGAGGGTATGGATCATATTTGTAGCGAACTTATTGCTACACCGCGTAGGAAAAAATTCAAATCCCGAAATATCAATAGAGAGGGATTGAGTTCTAGAAAACCAAAAACATTATCTAAGCTGAGTTTCAAATGAAAGGCGTATTCTGGAATAGCAGAGGTCTTGGAGACTTGTCTAAATATAGGTACGTAGAAGATATGGTAAAATAAGAGCAAATTGATTTTATTTGTAACATCCCCGTTTTCAGCTTTTTGTTAAAAATTTAATTTAAATTAATTAATTTAAAGATTTGGATTTTATTTGGTTTGATTATCTATCCTGGCATCCTTTTCGCTCGAATTCGGAATTTATTCCAAATTCATCTACAAATTCTAAATTTGCTTCAAATCAAATTTAAATTTAAATTCAAATTTCAAATCAAATTCAAATCCGCCATCACATTCATTCAATCTGAAATCTAATTCTGAATCCGTTTCTAATTCTAGTCCATTTTCTTTTTGGGCTGAAATCCTTTTTCTTAGGCCCAGAGTCTAAAGCCCTCTTTTTCTCTCTCCTCTCCATCCCCTTGCCTTGCGCACATTCTGGAATCCTGCAGACCAAGCTAGCTCAAAGGTCATCCATGGCCTTCTCTCTCCTTCCAAATTCTCAAAGCCACTCAAGCCAAATTAATTCACCAATCAAATAGGTAACTGAAGCATTAGAATGGCAAAGGTCAGGAGAATCATATCCATTAGATTGCTCACCCTTTCCTCTCCCAAAACGGTCACAATAATGATCAATCCGCGAATCCTTGCACCTTCTATAACTCGGTTGTTTCTTCGTCTCTTCGCGTGCTTGAGTACCCTATTTGTTCGTCTCGACGCCCCCATCGTGGTGCTTCCTTTACTTCTCCGTTTCATCATCAGTCGAACCTCCAAATTTGAGTTAGAACTCCGGCCAGCGTTCGTCGTCGTCGTCGTCGGGCTATCTTTCACTCCGGCGAGTTAAACCATGCATCAACCATGTCATATCATGTCTCTTAGCTTGTTGATCAAAAGCCCTCAATCAAATTCTATTTTCGTTGCAGATTTGGTCTCCAATTTGACATTCGTTCGTCGTCGACCGTTCTGCCGTTCATCGCCGATTCCTTGCAATTCGGTAATCTCTAATCCAATTCCTTGCATCCTTATACTCATTCTATCATGTTCTATCTATTGCGCTCACTATTTTTGCAAAATTTCGTGAATCAAAACTTTCCCCAAAACTTGACGGATCAGCTTTGCGTGTCTTGGCCGACACCATGGTCATGGCCAAAGCTTGCGCCACCACCGCTTAGGGCCTCCCGCCATCTCCATAGCGCCTCCTCCGCCATCCTCACGCACCCATCCTCGCCCTCATGCCGCCTGCCATCGCTGTTCGCCGCCGCAAGATGTGCCGTCCGGCCGGCCATGGGCACCGTAGTCCGTCGCCTCGGTCACTCCGCAGACCCGAGCCCTCCACCGGTTTCCCCAAACCCGCCGCCTGGTGTGCCCCTCCGCTGGTCGCCTTTGCCTCCCGTTCGCAGACTGCCCGTCCGCCGCCCCGCCGCCCTTGCGTGTGCCATGCGCCGCCATGACCATGCCGCTTCCGGCCATCAGGCGCCATCTCCCTATCGCGCCGCCGTCCGTTTCCTTGTCATGTCGCTGCTTTGGCTCAATCGGGCGCTAATGGAAGCCAGGAGCTTCTCTGTTTCCATGGAGGACACAGGTTGAAGAAGGCTTGGTGTGGATGACAAGCGGACCCCACAAGTCATAGAAACAATAGAGTTCAGAAAAATCAGTAAAAAGAACTCCAAACCGAGCACCTTCAAACATTTTTATCTCTGTCATCCAAACTCCAAATCAAGTGATTCAAATTGCTAAATCTGTCTAAAATCATCCTCTATCTGCCAGTATTTTTGTTATAATTTTTAGATTTTGTTTATTTTCTGTTATTTTATTTATTGTCTCGTTTTGCGCGTAGCCGAAGATTCCGTCGTTGCCGCCGTCAATTCCGCAGAGCTTCAGTGCGACGATGACTTTGCGACCAGAGGAGGCAAGTCTCCTTGATGCACTTTGATCCTATGTTTTAAAGTCTTTTCATGATTTTATCGAATGCATGGCTAATTCGAGTAAAAATTGATATTTAAATGGATAGGTTGTTTAGTTAATCCAATTTGTTGATAACTCCTTGCTGATTGTTGTTCATGCCTTTGTAACCTTAGTTTATTTCTCGTTATCATTTATATCATGATTACCCTTGATTAGAACGGTAGATCAATGCTTAGGTACAAACTGATTATAATGCCTATTGGGAAATAGAGTCAAAAATTGTTATGAAAACGTATTTATAAAATGGTAGCAATGTATTTGCTGCTTTATTTGCAAAATAAAATGAAAGTGAAAATGGTTTTGACTTGAGCGGATCGATCCGATGGGCGGGTGCGGATGGAGCACTGACTTTTGCTTTGCGCAAGTGCCGCTCGAGTCGATTAAGGACCGACGCTTATGATTGTCCATTCTAAGCAAAACAGTACAACCACATGTCCGAAATGGGTACGACCTGGCCGATTAATTTGTAGTAATTTAACTTAGACTCACCGGATGGTTGGATGTGGGTGCCGGATGGAGGCAGAATGGTTTATTCCCACACGGCGCAAGAGGAGGCTTCTGACTGGGTGGATGGAATCCTTCAGCGGTGAAACCTTAGCGGGTCGAGTCGGGTTAAATTGTTACATTGTAAAGGCTTTGTCATGATCTCTCTGCCGACACACCAAAGGAAGTGTGTTAATTGCATGGCACCAAGGGTCGATCATGTCATGTGGGTAAAGTGTACAAACTCTGCAGAGTAAATAAACTATTCAAATAGCCGTGCTTACGGTCAAGAGCGGGCAAAGAATGCTTTCATACTGGTAGACTTGGTTTTAATTTAAAAACTGTGGATTTGGGAATTCAGGAGTGGTTAGAACTCTCGGATAGAATTCAGAGCTGGTTGGAACCTGTTTTAAAATCATGACGGATGGAGTCATAGAATGGTTTATCACAATCTTTTAAATTGTGCGGATAGAGCCTGTATACTAAGTGATGGTGGTTAGAACCATCGCTACAAATATTAATAAATTCAAATGTTACAAATAATTGATAAAACTGCTTAACAAAAATTATACATGTATTGTTTAACAAAAATTTGCTTTGTGCAAAATGAACTATATTAAGCCTCTTTTTGGAAAGCCCTGCATGTTGCATAATTTCCCAGACTTGCGGAGTACGTTTGTACTCATGTGCTACAATTCAACCTCTTCAGAGCTGTTTGAGGATGCCGCTGAGGAGGGTGAGTTCTTCGCTTAGGCCGAGGAGGCGAGCCTGAGGAGTAGGTGTGCGTTCCTTCGTTTGCCTATGGCGAATGAGTCGGGCTTTTATTTGTCGTCTTCCATTTGTGGTGTCTTGCAGCCTTTTGACTGTGGTTGTAATAAGTGATCATATGATCGATTACTTGATTTATTATCGTTTAATACAATGCTCGGTTATGATTATCCTTTGCTTCACTATGTGTACTAGCAACCGATCGTGGATCGGTACGGTTATGCAGGAGGTTCCAGATGGTAAATCTGGGTCTCACATTATTGCTCTTCTAGAGACCGGTCAGATCATTTCTCGGATGGGACATTAAAAAAATTATGTGGTGGCAAAGAATTTATTTGGCACTGCATGGCGCCTCATGGTCGATCAGGGAGCATGCTCCTGGGGGCGGATCTAACGGTGTATGACATTAGAGCCATTGATGAAGGGGAATTTTATATTAAGTTTACTCTTCGTAATAAAAATGATGGGTTCAAGTGGGTGCTCATAGCAATATATGGTCCTGCGCAACGAGAATATAAGGACGTTTTTCTCACTGAAATGGCTCATATTTGTAGTAAAGAACAATTACCGTATATTATTGGTGGGGATTTTAATATTATGCGTGGTCTGGATGATAAAAACAAGGATTCCTTTGATTTTAAATGGCCAAATCTTTTCAACATGGTTATTCAATCATTAGATCTCAGAGAGATAAATTTGTCTGGTCGACATTATACTTGGGCGAGTAGTGGAGATAATCCAACTCTTGAGAAGTTAGATAGAGTCTTGGTATGTACTGAATGGAAAAAAATTCCCTCTCACCACTGTGGAGGCTAGAGATAGGAGTATTTCCGATCACACACCATTGCTTTTGAATACTGGGGTCTCGTCTCGTCATAAAAATCAACCATTGTTCAAATTTGAACGTGGGTGGTTGATTCGAGATGGTTTTTATGACTTGGTTGCTGAAAAATGGCAAACAGAGACAAGAGGGGTTACTGCTATGGAAAAATGGCAGAATAAAATAAGAGCCCTCAGACAATTTTTAAGAGGATGGGCCAAACACACAGCTGGTCATAATAAGGAGAAGAGAAAAATTATTTCCATAATTGATGCCCTTGATAAGAAGGCAGAACATAGCACTCTCTCAGACCATGAACTAAACTTGAAGAATTACCTCAAGGATAGAGTGGTGAATCTGTTGAGGGAAGAGGAAATTAAATGGTATGAGAGAGCTAAAACAAAAGACCTTTTAGAGGGTGATGATAACACTCAATATTTTCATTTGGTTGCTAATGGCAAACACAGAAAGCAGCGCATTTTCCAATTAGAGCATGAAGATGGCATAATAGTAGGTGAGGCCGAACTAAAAGTGCATGTTACAAACTATTATAAAGGCCTGTTTGGACCGCCAGAAGAAAATAATTTTAGTCTGGTGGAGACTCATAATCATGATTTGCCTCAGATATCCAATGAGGAAAATGCCATCCTCATTGAACAATTTACTGAAAAAGAGGTTAGAGAGGCGGTTTTCCAAATGGAACATAATAAACACCTGGTCCTGATGGATTTCCAACTGAATTTTATCAGGTTTTTTGGGATATTATTAAAGGAGATCTGATGGTGTTGTTTAATGATTTCTATCATGGAAACTTACCTCTGTTTAACCTCAATTTTGGAATAATTACGCTTCTTCCAAAAATTAAAGAGGCAACAAAAATACAACAATACAGACCCATCTGTTTGCTCAATGTGAGTTTCAAAATATTCACAAAAGTGGCTACAAATAGAATCATGGGGGTGGCCAACAAAGTCGTACGACCCACACAAACCGCTTTCATACCGGGCCGTAATATTATGGAAGGTGTAGTGATATTACATGAAACTATCTATGAATTGCATTCTAAGAAGCTTAATGGAGTGTTATTGAAACTTGATTTGAAAAGGCTTATGATAAGGTTAAATGGACTTTTCTTCAACAAACACTTCACATGAAGGGATTCGGCCACCAATGGTGTTCCTGGATCAGACATTTTGTCATTGGCGGTAGTGTGGGCATTAAAATTAATGATGATATTGGACATTATTTCCAAACAAAAAAGGGCTCAGGCAGGGTGATCCCATGTCCCCAATACTATTCAATATTGTGGCAAACATGCTAGCAATTCTGATTAAGCGAGCGAAAGAGGATGGTCAGATTCGAGGAGTTATTCTTCATCTTATAGAGGATGGCTTATCGATCTTACAGCATGCAGATGATACTATCCTTTTTATGGATCATGATATTGAGCAAGCTAAAAACATGAAGCTTTTGCTTTGCGTGTTCGAATAATTATCGGGGCAAAAAATTAACTTTCATAAAAGTGAGATTTTTTGCTTTGGTGAAGCTCGACAACATGAGCAGGTTTATACTGACTTATTTGGGTGTGGTATAGGATCATATATTCAGACACTTAGGGATTCCGATGCACTATCACAAGCTCCGTAATGCGGATTGGGGTGTAATTGAGGATCGATTTAAAAGAAAACTAAGTACTTGGAAGGCCAAACACCTTTCCTATGGGGGTAGACTTGTACTACTAAATTTCAGTACTAAGCGGTTTACCTATGTTTATGATGTCTATTTTTGAAATTCCCAAGGGTGTTCTACAAAGACCTAATGTCTACCGATCGAGGTTTTTTTGGCAAGGTAATAATCATAAGAGGAAATATCGCTTTGCTAAGTGGGATATACTGTGTCGTCCTAAAGACCAAGGAGGTTTGGGTATTGTCGATCTACAGATTAAGAATAAATGTCTCCTAAGCAAATGGTTATTTAAGCCGTTGAATGAGGATGGGATCTG
Source organism: Guadua angustifolia (assembly GCA_036346375.1). Lineage (NCBI taxonomy): Eukaryota > Viridiplantae > Streptophyta > Magnoliopsida > Poales > Poaceae > Guadua > Guadua angustifolia. The sequence continues at coordinate 1,501,411 of CM070522.1, forward strand.
CGACCTTACTTACAAATAAGTATCTAAGTTCCAAATGCTTGTCCCAAGTGCATGTTAAACCCAGTGATTCACATTTTGGAAAGGACTTTTAAAAATTAAAGATGATTTCTAGGATGTGGATTCTTTCGGATAAGAGATGGTTCACAAACTAGGTTTTGGGATGACACTTGGATAGATTCTACGCCACTAAAGGTTCAATTTCCAAGTTTGTATAACATTGCTCATTACTCGCATATTGCGTGGCAAAGGTTATGACTCGAGATGCCACCAAAAATTAACTTCCGCAGAATATTAACAGGGAACAAATTGATTGCATGGTACAATTTAGTAGCAAAATTGGCTAATTGTCACTTACTGTTGGAAGGATATTTTTAACTGGGATTTACATAAACATGGACAGTTCTCTGTCCGATCTATGTACAGCTATTGTATGAATAAGAATATTCCTTACAATTGTAAATTTATTTGGAAGTTGAAAATCCATTTGAAAATTAAAATCTTTCTTTGGTATTTACAACGCGGTGTAATTTTAACAAAGGATAATCTAGCTAAAAGAAATTGGCATGGGAATCAGAAATGTTGTTTCTGTAATTGTAATAAAACAATAAGACATCTATTTTTTTATTGCCAACACTCAAAAGCTATTTGGCAAGTTGTGCATATAGCTACTGGTTTATCACCGCCCAAATCCATTTCCAATATGCTTGGTCATTGGTTAACAGGCATTGCGAAGGATGTTCAAAAATTTATTCTTGTCGGGGGTGTAGCCATGTTATGGGCTATTTGGTGTACACGCAATGATATCATATTTGAGAAAAACAAACATTCTATTTTCATGCAGGTTATCTTCAGAGGAACATATTGGCTGCGGTTTTGGGCACTATTGCAGCATGAGAACAACAGGGAGAAGATCCGACAGGCAAGCAGGGCTTTGGAAACTGTGACATTGCACATCTTCGCCAAGAATGAATGGAGAAGCAATTATAGATTAGGCTTTTAAATTCCGGATCTTTTTTGCCCGTTTTACATTATAGAGATTTGGATATGATATTTGTACGAACTCAGTTGTGTGCTTTGGCAGAGACCGGATTTTAATCCTTTATCTAAAAAAATCGTCTTGAACAGCTGCTACATCTCCATCGTCTTCCCTCATTTCCTTCTGTGGAGGAAGACTTACGGTATGTATGGATTACTTTCATCCATGAAATTGCTCGTCTGTGTATGTATGGCGACAATGAGATCAGCGGTATGGTCATGATCATTTACTACATTTTGAAATCACTGTGAATTCAATTTCTTTAGTAACATCAAATCTGCTAGATGATGCATCTGGTCCATACCCTGGGTATTATTGCTTAAAAGCTATTCAATACTTTCCATAAACAAAGCTCCTAGCGCTCCTATTGCTCAAAAGCTATTCAATACGCACGCCTTAGTTAAAGTGTGCATGACCTTTGATATATGAGCGGAAGTTCAATTTGACCTCTCCCTAGTCCTGGTTCTGTTAATTTGTTTTTCCTGCAATGCTTGAAAATTATTCCTGTTCATTACATTATATATGTTTATCATGATATCATCTATGGTCTGGTATAACATCAGCTTCCTGCATACGAGGCATATTTTGACTTTCCACGAGGATTAAGGTTACGATAAAATTGAGAAAGGTATAAGAGAAAATGAGTTAGATGTTATACTTAGTTGTCTTGAAAGATGAGAGATAATACTTTGTGTGGGTGATAATAAATAAATGCATATGGATAAGAGAGAATAAATAGGGATATGATAAGAAAAGTCTTATTAAATCCATATACAAACTTTATATTTTTAAATAAGACTATTCAAACTATAAGCCTTATATTTTTGCATGGAGGAAATATATGATAGTAATGACTTTCATATTGTATAGCATCTCGGTAGTACTTAGCATGGATCAGATGCCTCTTGCAACGCTTGTCATCTTGCGTGAACATCAGAGCGTCCTTTTCATGTTCAGAAAACCACTGGCGAAAGAGAACACTAACCAATGGGCCTATGGTCTATGAACTAACCCCACATGTCTACACCTCCTATTCCCTACCTCAACAGCCGTCTTCTTGATACTTGTAGTTATGACCATAGTTATCAATACTATACCTGTAGCGGTCGGTATGGCCGGTATATACTATTTCAGCACCGGAACTAGTACAAAGTAACTCTATGCATTGTATCGGCCTCGATACCGGTCATACTGATGAATTAATAATGTTGTATATTGAACTGTATGTTATATTTGATAGCACTAGCATTTATTTGAAGTAATTTTATAAGTGAAATTTGGTGTACATATAGTTAAATATATGTATACTTGATACCAAAATATACCACTCTAAAAACCAAATCAGTATAGCACTTGATACGGTACTGATAAGTGAGGTGGTGACCCTAGGGCAGGAAATTAAGCTCGAGGCTTACAGCTCGGCTCGGGCTCGGCCAGGCTCGGCTCGGTTTGGCTCGATGCGACAACGAGTCGAGCGAGCTGCTTTGCTTGGCTCGCTCACTAATCTAGCCGAGCCGAGCCGACTTCGCCTCGGCTCGTTGGCTCGATAGGCTCATTAATTCTGTGGATAAGTTATGAAATAAATAACATTGATGGCATTGTTATGAAACAAATAACATTGATAACTTTGAAATAACATTGATAACATTAATTCTGCATGCATGATTTGCAGTGAAAGACCAAGTCAGTTATAAGAGTAGTATATTAGAAGCACGAGTTAATGATCATTTGGGACCTGAATTTGAGTAGAAATTACAAATTACAAGTAGACAATTTTGGAAGTTAATATATATAGATAATGCTTGAATCTTGGATGATTTCTTGTCGGCTTCCAATAGAAAATATGGAAGTAGCATCACAAGATACCTTAATGAAACAAATCGAGTGGTCGGTCTTTGGTAGAGCAAATCATTCGACATTAGCCATTCAAATGGTCCATAAAACAAGATACAAAACAAAATGTGCATACCTCAAGTGAAAATCCATTTTCACACATTTGCGAAATGTTCAACGAACCATGAAGTAACACTACAATGCCATCTTCAGTTTCAAGTGTACAAGCCTCATACCACGGGAGGAGGCGACGGCCACGGGAAGATCTGGTCAGGCGGGAGGCGACGCCGGGTGGTGGAGGCGGCGCCGGGTGGACGCGGAGGCGGGAGCCGCCACGGGAAGATCTGGGCAGGGCAGGGGAGGCGCGGCCAGGCAAAGGGGCGAGGAGGCAGGCGGGGCGCGGGCGGAGGAGGCACGGGCGGGAGGGGGAGACGGCGCGGAGGGAGGCAGGCCAGTATGAGGGGAGGCGGCGACTGGCGCCGGTGCTGGTCGGAACGAGAGGGCGGGCGCAGATGCCGAGCAGCAGGCAGTAAGGGCACTAGGGCATTGGGGATTTGGGGGCGGCTGGGATTTGAGGATTTGAGATTTTGAGGGCTGGCCGGCTTAGGGTTGAAGACTTGAAGCAACGAAGGGCCACATGTCAGACGGCTCGCGAGCCGAGCCGAGCCGGCTCGAGGCTCGACCGAGTCCGAGCCGAGCTCGGATTTCAGCTCGACCAAGGCAGTGAGCCGAGCCTTGGGGACCCCACCACTCCCGCAGTCCGAACGGGACCAGCGGTGGTATTGGTTTGTTTCTGCCGGACATTCAGAAACGGCAACTGGCTAAGTCTCCAGCGTGAAATTCCACCATGTGTATGATAATTGATTGATTGATACCTACTCGCTGTTTCTTCTCGCACCTCGTCCAATCTACCCAGTCCAGTATAGACTATATTCTAATTTCAGCTTGTTTGGTTTGGATGGGGAACCGAATGAATCCACCGAACAGTACCATCTCCCTTTTCACCGAATAATAATTTGGATCTAAAATAACACCGAAGATATGTTATTTTAGATCCAAATTATTATTGTGATGGGAGTGCTTGGGTCAAAGCAACCAGACAAAGCTTCTCTATGAAAGTATCTTGTTAAAATTATACCCACTAGCCTTTCTTTTCTCTCTTTTTATGTTGGAAAAGGACAAACAATCATTCATATATTCAAACAAGTACAGACAGATAGGAGCTCAGCATTACATTTTTTAAAATAATACACTATATAAAAACTGCTTGCCTTGTATATTTGACATAAGACTGCCATTTGTTTCCTCCCCTGTCATGGAGAAACTACTTGTGCTAGTTCTGGTTCTTCCGATCATACTTCTTAGCTTAACTCTTGTGTACTCATATGGCACCCTGTGGCTAAGGCTGGAGAGGATAAGGAAGAAGCTTAGGAGGCAAGGCATAAAGGGTCCCAAGCCTACTTTGCTCTATGGCAACACCCAGGATGTGAAGAGGATCCAACAAGAGCTCATGTCTGTGCAGAGGCAAGACACCGACAGCTACATCTCCATCCTCTTCCCTCATTTCCTTCTGTGGAGGAAGGCTTACGGTATGTATGGATGACTTCCATCCATGAAATTGCTCCAGTGTATGTATGGCTACAATGAGATCAATGGTATGATCATGATCATTTACTGCATTTTGAAAGCTATTCAATACTTTGCATAACAAAGCTCCAAGCGCTCCTATTGCTTAAAAGCTATTCAATACGCGTGCCTCAGTTAAAGTGAGCAGACCATTGATATATGAGCGGAAGTACAGTTTGATTTCTCCCCAGTCCTGCTTCTGTTAATTTTTTGTTTTCTGCAATGCTTGAAAATTATTCGTGTTCATTTCATTATATCTGTTTATCATGATATCATCTAGATCTGGTATATCATCAGCTTCCCGAATATGAGGCTTGCCAGAATGGTACCTTTATGATAGTAATGACTATTTCATATTGTATAGTATATCGGTAGTACTTAGGGGGTGTTTGGGACAGCTCCAGCTTCACCAAAATCTATGGAGTTGGTGGAGTAGGGTATTTCTAGCTCCAGGAATTTGTGAAGCTGGAGCTGTGGGTACATTAAGAGTGTTTAAGTAGATCATCTTGTTTACATTTTAGACTAAAAATATAAACTTAATTCATTTTATTTTAGCCTATAAGTTTCAGCTCTGAGCTGGAGCTAGGATCTGGAGCTCTCCCAAACAGGGCCTAAGTGTTGATCAGATGCCTGTTGCAATGTTTGTCATCTTGTGTGAGCATTAGTGCGCGCTTTTCATGTTCAGAAAACCAATGGCGAAAGTGACCAGAAGTTGACTGAACAGCATACAATCGCTGCCTCTATGAGTATTGTCTTGTGTTGTTTTCATGTTCACAAGTGGCAGTACAATCTTATATATCCTTATATCCCTGTTACCATCTATCACTGTACAGTTCTTTCTATTGTTGAAGCTGATCTTCCCTAGTTAGTAAATTTTCCTAAGAAAAAAAGAATAAAGTTTACGCAGTCACAGAGGCAGAACTAGGGGGGTGCCGGGTATGCCCCGGCACCCCCAAAATTCTGTGATGCTGGCACAATACTACCACTACCATGGGCAGTTGCTACTTCCTGTTCTTTATAGATTTTGTTTTAGAATTGTTGATTTTACAAAATTTGTGAGGGACGAATCAAAATCAACTCTTAAGTTTATTGGCCAATTTATGGCACAATTTGGAGAAGCCAAAAATATGATGGACTTGGCATTGTCGCTCGCCGATGGCTAGTCGATGGTCAAAAGTTGTCGTGAAGCAACCTGCAGCGTTAACAAGTCTAGAGAATCCAACTTCTTCACCGGTGAACATGATAACAAGTATCCAACACAAGAATCTCGTCACTTTGTAGGTGTCGCTCAGAGGACCGCAGCAATCGCTAGTCTCGAGCAATCCAAGATACTCGAGCTCGTCGATCCGAAGGTGCAGGTCGACGGGTTCGACGAGAAGGAGGTCATGCAGGTGTGCCAGATCGCGTTGCTCTGCATGCAGTCATACCCAAACCTAAGGCCGATGATGCCGGTGTTAGACAGTATCTTGGTATACCTTGTATAGATATTGCCTAATATAGGCTTTCCCTTTATACCCTCATGTACATGTATATATTCTGGCCCATTGGCCTCCTGATGAATACAAGTGCTATTCATAACATGGTATCAGAGCAGCCAGGTTAGGGTTTTCTTACGGGCGTTGCACTTGCGCTCCCCTTTCCTCTCATCTGACTTTTCCTCCTCCGGCGCCGTCGGCCTTCTGCGCCTGCTCTTCGGTTCTCCTCTTTTCCGTCGAAGCTTTTCCGTCGAAGCAACAGCAGGGGAGGTAACACTGGGTCGCATCGTCGGTGCCGCCCTTCGGCTCTGCTGCTGGCCTCTGACGTCCCCGATCGGACTCGTCCGCGCCGCCGCGCCGCACTCCATCACCGTCCGCCGCCTCCAGCACCGTCCGCCGACTCCGGCCCTCGACGCGCTTCGGTTCATCTGCGCCGACTGGCTCCCCTTCGTCACCGACCGCGCCGGCCAACGGCTCCTCGTCGCGGACGCCAAGCCTGGCCCTCCGCGCCTCCGCGCGAACGCCCCTCCGTGCCTCTGCCGAAAGGACTGCGCCTCCGTGCGAACGCCAGGCCCGGCCTCCTCGTCGCCTGTCGAAGTCACCGTGCCTTTGGTCGGCTGCTCCCTCCGCGCGACTGATCGCCTGCACGGTCGATCGCACCGGCTGCAGACCAGAGAGACGATCGAGTGTCTGTCCCGATCGGATTCCAAACCAATCGGGAGTCCGGTTTTATTCGGTTGGCTTCAGCTTCAAGTCCGGCTCCAGCTTCAAGCCGGCTCCAGGTTCTAGCTCCGGCTTTTCTGTGCTTTATAAAAAAAATGCCATCGTCTACTGGCTCTTCTTCGGGACTGTTTTTGTTCCTCGCTGTCCGGTTATCTTCGATGGTCTCAATTATCGAGATTGGGTTCTTCATATGCGCCTTCACATGCGCGGTCGCCGCTTTGGGAGTTTCTCACGGTGAGCTATCATGTCCGCCTCGCCCCGCTCCCCCGTCATGCTCGTTATTCCAAAGGAGGCCGATGATGCCGCCGCTGAAGGCCTCGATGATTATGTCAAGCTGTGGAGTCTTTTCAAACTCGCCATCGCTCACAAGACATGGATTGATGAAGATGCTCGTGCCTCTGCTATTATGGTTGCTAGTATGGAGGTGCATCTTACTGGCGATATTGTTGCTTTGTCTTCGACACAGTTGATGTGGGTGCATCTTCGCGATCACTATGAGCCTGCTGGTGATTCTCTTTACCTTGTTTGTTGTCGACAGAGCGCCGCACAAAGAAGGTGATTCTACTGTGGATGAGTTCTATGCGCAGCTATCTTCGGTCTGGCGTCAGCTTGATTCACTGGGTCCAGAGGTTTGCCGCACTTGCCAGTGTTGTCAACGTCAGCATTCTCATTTGGAGCTTCACCGCATCTACGACTTCTTGACACGTCTTCGGGCTGAATTTGAGCAGATTCGTGCCCAGTTGCTTGCTCGTCATCCTCGTGTGACCCTGTTGGAGGCTCTTGCTGCTATTCGTACCGAGGAAACTCGTCTTCGTGGTGCAGGTTTACTGGTGTCTCCCTCAGTCTTAGCGGCGCCTCGCTCTACTCCTCCGTCAGTGGCGCCTACTCGATTTGCCATCTGGGGTGGAGGTCTTCACTTCGCCCTCATCGCGACAAAAATGGCCATGTGGAGCAGCTTCACTACGGAAGAAGAAGGATCTTGCTTGTCGGTAACCGCCCTCCTAAAAGCAATGGAAGCTCAAGGCGTCTCCTCTCAATGGACTCCTCCTTAGCAAGCTCCTCCTCGCCAGACTTCGTTGGTTCCGACTCTACTCAGAGATTCTTATGCTATTATGTCCGCATGGTCGCTTCTACATAGACAAAGTTCTACTGGTTCTCGCTACTCGATCTTCCAAAGAGAGTCCACCCTCCTCATCGTAACACACCATGGATTCTTGACTCGAGCTTCTTTTCATATGACATCCGATCCCACGAGTCTACATTCCATTAGTCCTCTTGTTGCTCCTACCACTTTGCGCACTGCAGATGGTACTTCTCTTTCATGCAGCGAGGCACTCTTTCGTCGTCCTCTTTTCATGTTCTGCTATTTCTTATGTTCCTAAACCGACCATGCAATTTCATATCCGCCGCCACCATCGATCATGGTTGTCGGGTTATTCTTGATTCGACTCTTGTTGTGTTCGGATCGCCGCACGGGTTCTAGTTGGGATCGCCGCCGCTGCCATGACTCTCGGCGTCTTTGGGAGCTTGATCGGCTTCATCTACCTTCCACGCCTCTGCCATCTCTCTGCTTTCTACCGGCTCAAAGATCCTGCTTCTTCTAACGGACTTTTGCTCGATGGCATCACCGTTTGGGCCATCTTTGTGGTTCACGTCTGTCTTCTTTAGTTCGTCATGATCTTTTAGGCTCTCGTGGTTCCGGTGATGCCTCTTTACATCATATGGGTTGTAAGCTTGGCAAATGCCACAACTTCCCTACCATTCTAGTGAGTCTATATCACGTCATCCTTTTGATCTTATTCATTCGATGTTTGGGGTCCGGCTCCTTTTGTTTCAAAAGGGGTCATAAATATTATATTCTTTTTATAGATGATTTTTCTCGCCACACTTGGATATATTTTATGTCCTCTCGTAGTGAGGTTCTCTCTATCTATAAGACTTTTACCACTATGATTCGTACTCAATTTGATTCTCCTATTCGTGTTCTTCGTGGCCGACTCGGCAGGGAGTATCTCTGTCAGTGCTCTTCGTGGTTTTCTTGCTACACAGGCACTCTTTCTCGCTTTTCTTGTCCCGGTGCTCATGCTCGAATGGTGTGGCCGAGCTTAAGCATCGTCATCTTCTTGAGACATACTGTGTTCTTATGCTTGCTTCCATTGCTCGCTTCACTGGCCGAGGTCAAGTTTCCATCGCCACCTACTTAACCAATATCCAACCTTCTTTTTGCTCTAAAGGGTGGGATTCCAAGAGAGCGCCTTTGTGGCATGCCTCCCGATTATTCCGACTTCGCCTTTTTGGGTGTGTGTGCTATGTTCTTCTTGCGCCATGAACGCACTAAGTCGACCGCTCACTGTTGAGTGTGTCTTTACGGGATATAGTGCCGAGTATAAGGGATATCGTTGTTGGGTCCTGTTGGTGGCGCATACGGATCTCACGGATGTTACTTTTGATGAGTCCCGCCCTTCTACCTCGTTCTTCTTCTTCACCTACATCCCTTGTTGAACCACCGCTTTTCTCGACCTTTCCCGATACTCCGCTTGTCACTTTTCCTCTTTCACACCCGTCTCCTTTATCGCCGGCTCCTCACCACCGACTTCTCCTCCCAAGGCTTCTTCCGATATTGTTCCTTCCTATCCTCTATACTACACTCGCCGTCCTCGAGCCGAGGATTCTTCATTGTGCCATCCTCTTCGATGAGCCATCTTCTTCGTCTCCCCTCCACGCTCTTCGCGATCGGCAATCTATCCGCCTCCCTGAGCGCCTTTGGCTTTGTTGGTGCTTCTCCGAGCCGACTTCTTACCGTGATATCTTTATTCATCGGGAATGGCAGATGCGATGGCGGAGGAGCTTGCTGCCCTTGAGCGCACTGGCACGTGGGATCTTGTACCTCTTCCTCCACATGTCCGTCCCATTACATGCAAGTGGGTCTATAAGATTAAGACTCACTCTGATGGTTCTCTTGAGCACTACAAGGCTCGTCTTGTGGCACGTGGTTTTCATGAGGAGTATGGTCGTGATTATGATGAGACTTTTGCACTGTGGCTCACATGACCACCGCTCGCACTCTCCTTGCCGTGGCCTCTGTCGTGAGTGGTCTATTTCTCAACTTGATGTCAAGAATGTCTTTCTTAATGGTGAGTTGCATGAGGAGGTCTATATGCACCACCACCGGGTATTCTGCCTCGAGGGCATGGTTTGTCGGCTTGTCGCTCTCTTTATGGGCTCAAGCAAGCCCCTCGTGCTTGGTTTGAGCGTTTTTAGTCCGTGATCACTGCAACTGGCTTCTCTGCAAGTGTTCATGATCCCGCGCTCTTTGTTCACACTTTTTCTCAAGGTCGGACTCTTCTCCTTCTATATGTTGATGACATGATCATTACTGGAGATGATTCTCAATATATTGCTTTTGTAAAGGCTCGTCTCAATGAGCAGTTTCTCATGTCCGACCTAGGCCCTCTTCGCTATTTTCTTGGGATTGAGGTTTCTTCTACATCTGAGGGCTTCTTTCTCTCCCAAGAGAAGTATATCCAGGATCTTCTTGATCGTGCTTCTCTCATCGATGAGCGTGACATACCGAGACTCCCATGGAGCTCAATGTTCACCTTCGATCTACTGATGGTGAACCTCTTGAGGATCCTACTCGCTATCGCCATCTTGTTGGGAGTCTTGTTTACCTTGGTGTCACTCGTCCTGACATTTCGTATCCAATCCATATCTTGAGTCAGTTCGTTTCTGCTCCCACTCAGCTCCACTATAGTCATCTTCTTCGTGTTCTACGATATCTTTGTGGAACTATCTTTCGCCGTCTTTTCTTTCCACGCTCCAGCTCTTTATAGCTCCAGGCATACTCTGATGCTACATGGGCTAGTGATCCCTTTGATCGTCGGTTTCTTTCTGCTTACTGTGTTTTTCTTGGTGGTTCTCTCATTGCTTGGAAGACTAAGAAGCAGACGGCGAGCTCTCGCTCGAGTCCGAGGCCGAGTTGCGGGCTATGGCTCTTTTGATGCCAGAGGTTACACAGCTACTGTGGTTACTTGAGGATTTTGGTGTTTCGCTTTACACCGACTCCTCTTTATCTGACAAGACAGGGCTATCAAGATTTGCTCGAGATCCATGAAGCATGAACTCACCAAGCATATTGGTGTGGATGCTTCCTACATGAGGTCACAGTGCACAGATCGAGTTGTGGCTCTTCAAGATGTGCCTCAGAGCTCCAGATTAGCGATTTCTTCACGAAGACACAAACTAGAGCCTATCATAGTTTTTATCTATCCAAACTTCGGTGTTGTAGATCCACCATGAGTTTGAGGGGTGTTAGACAAGATCTTGGTATACCTTGTATAGATATTGCCTAATATAGGCTTTCCTTTATACCCTCATGTACATGTATATATTCTCGCCCATTGGCCTCTGATGAATACAAGTGCTATTCATAACAAATTGGAAGTCGATCTTGATGCTCATGATGACACCGCAAGTCCATCCCTCCACCAAGTGAAGTCGGCGCTTCTAGATAGGAAGAATGCCTGTCAAACACGGCGCCGAGAGGAGCCCGACGTCAGATTGGCTTAGCACATCATCATCAAAGCGGTACAGACGGCCGAAAGCAACAAGTCGCTCGGCAAGAAGATGACGCTGCAGCACACCCATTAGAAATTTCTAGTTCATACACAATAGATCACATATTCTGAATTGAAAACCGATATATGTTTTATTCATCAAGGAGCACACACATTTTCTCACATGATTTGATTTTTGTCCTAACCTTAAGTTGTTCTGTATGTGCATAAGAAAAGACATTCCATAAATAAGTTGTTTTCAATTGGTCCAAGAGAGGAAGATGAGGTTTTCTGGAGTTTAGAATATTGACTGGTTAGTCCAAAATTGACTAATTAGGTTCTGTAGAAACTAGGTTTATCAATAAACAAATCTTCTACTCAATAATATCGTTCCTCTCCAAGGAATATGGAATCTTGTTGTAGACTAATGATTTTTATTACTTTCTCTGTCCTGCTTTGTGAAAATGCTACTGTTCAACTTTAGCAATCAATGAATGATCAGTGGTTGTTGTTGTATATTATCTAATAGTTTATATCACAATACTGTTTTTTGTGTTTCCCAATCATTTTTTTAGGAACAACTTCCCAGTCATTTGGTATATTGTGGAACTTACATTCCAGTACTAAGTACTGTAGAATAATTGCTTTTGTCGCTTCTACTGTCAGCTACATAATTTACACTTCTTAATATAAGTTTGACCTTATTGGACCTTGTGCAAACTTTCTTGTTGCAATTTCAGTAGTTCACAAGAATTCTTTTTGTAATATGTAATTGGCATGATGCTTTGCACAGGGCCTGTATTCCTTTACTCCACAGGAGTTGCGGAGATATTGCACGTTGCCCAGCCAGACATGGTGAAAGACATGGGCCAATGGACGCCATCAGAGCTTGGGAAGCCAAATTATGTGCGAAAATCGCGCAAACCGCTTTTTGGAGAAGGTATATTGGTGGCAAACGGCGACCTTTGGGCCTATGAGAGGAAGATCCTTGCACCGGAATTCTTCAAAGAGAAAATTAATGTGCTTACACTTAAACAATATATAAACCGTTTCTGTCTGTCTAATTATGCTGTTGCAATAATGATATATTGATGTGGCAGGGTATGATAGGGCTAATTGTGGATGCAACAGTACCATTGTTAGAAGCATGGGAGAGTATGCTTGACAACGCTGAAGGTAGCAAGGATATATATGTTGATGATTACTTGAGAAACTTCTCAGCAGATGTGATCGCTAGAGCTTGTTTCGGTAGCAATTTCATGGAAGGGCAAGAGATATTTTGCAAGCTCAGACAGCTTCAGAAGGCAATTTCTCAACAAGATGTGTTTGTGGGATTGTCTGCATTGTGGTAAGGAACTTTTAGTGCAATGTGTGAAAAGAATTAAAGAACAGTTTGAAAAGTAATCCTTCACATGCATACTAACTAACCAATTCATCTCGTCAAAGGATAACCTGTGTGATAATAATACAAATTAATAGTCTCGTTATCCTATTGCAGGAAGTACTTGCCTACTAAGAGTAACCGAGAAATACAAAAACTGGATCAGGAAGTCAGGTTGCTGGTCCTGGCTGTTGCGAAGGAACACAGCATCAGCAGCAGCAGCAACAATGATACTTACACATCCATGAATAACAACCTTCTGCACGCCATCATCGACGGTGCACACCACAGCCCAATCCATTCCACTACCGCTGAAGATTTCATCGTCGACAACTGCAAGAACATCTACTTTGCTGGGCATGAGACCACAGCAGTCACGTCCGTTTGGTGCCTGATGTTGCTAGCCACACACCGGGAGTGGCAGGATCGTGCCCGGGCTGAGGCACTAGAAGTTCTCCATGGACGGACAATGCTGGACGTCGACGTCCTCCGCCAGCTGAAAATAGTAAGAAGCCTAATTCCAGTTTGTATTGATCGGACTTTAGCAATCAGCATGCGTACAATGTAGTGCATATGTACTGACAATAGCTTTAAAATCATTTCAACCTAGCTTACGATGGTGATCCAAGAGACTCTCCGGCTGTACCCTCCAGCATCACTGATCATGCGCGAAGCCCTGACGGACATCAAGCTTGGTGGCATCGACGTTCCCCGTGGCACCATTGTCCAGGTCGCCATTTCGATGTTGCACCTCGACAAAGAAGCCTGGGGACAGGACGCCGACGAGTTTCGTCCGGACCGGTTCGCCAACGGCGCTGCCGCGGCATGCAAGCCCGCACACATGTACATGCCGTTCGGGCACGGGCCGAGGTTGTGTACCGGGCAGAAACTGGCAATGGCAGAGCTGAAGGTGCTTCTCGCACGCCTGCTGAGCAAGTTCGCCTTCTCGCCGTCGCCGAGGTACCGGCACGCGCCGGTGTTTCGACTGACAATTGAGCCCGGGTTCGGGATGCCCCTCGTTGTGACAAGGCTGCCATGATCTGATTCTGATCTCTGGCTGTAGTCTGTCGAGCAAGGACGTTAATATGCACCTGATGACAATAATCTATGAGCTTGTTTACATGTAAATTACGGTTGTTTCCCCGAGCGTGCTCACCGCGACGACGTGGGCACGTGGCGTCCTACTGGGCACGACCGCTCCGCGAGCGATTGGAGCTGAAGCGGCAGCGGCCGCAAGCCTGCAATGTGGTTATAATCTTGTTGTCAGTTTAGATATTTACATAGTTAGAAGTAGCAGTTTCGGTTGTTTCAGTTTTTGTGTTTTTCGTATTGAGTCAGGACACAAATGTGATACAGATAAATGTCGTTTTTTGGATTGTAATCGGTTTTTTTTGGTAACAAATAGAGTTTGATTTGTTATCTGACTATAAAAGAAATACAGAAAAGCTGGTGGAATCATCGCCAGGCAAAAGGAAAAAACAGAGTCGTTCAGTATTGCTGCTCTGCTGAAGTTTACGGAGTTGTTTACTGTACAACGTCCGGCACGCTAGTTGCGTTTTGCCGTAAGTCTGCAGCTGTGTTTTGGCTTCAGAGCAGTAAACTGATTGCTGTTTTCAGGTTTCAGTACAGGTATTGCCAAAGTGTTTCTGATTGATCTGGTGAATTCCTGGGCGAGATCCAACATGCAACACCGGCAAATCAACCTCATAGCCGCCTGCACAAATGGTAGGTGACTCAGTGATTGTGTGCGGTGCTATGATGCCTCTGTAAAATGGCTCATTTCAAGTTCCAAACTGTTCTGTACACGGACGTCATCCATCAACGTGTGGTGAAATTCCACGGTGCGTATGATACCTACTACTGTATCTGCTCCCACCTTGTCCAATCTACCCAGTCTTGTATAGGCTAAGTTCCAAACCTTGCTTGAATGGTTTGGATGGAGAACCAAATGAATCTACCAAACACCAATATTCTAAATAACGGTAAACTGTTAACTAACGGCCACCCCGCCTTTTTAGTGTTTTAGTGTTGATATGGTAAGCGGCCTTGTTAACAATTTTACTATTTAAAATTTAGATAAATATATATATGTGTTTATAGTAACAAAATAAGCATCTAATTCATTTTTCTTTCATGCATACAAAATGGAACTACTAGGCTATCAAATATTGTCTACAGCTGTGGCATGAAAAAAAATATTACATGATGTGAATGTAATTAAAGAATAATAATTGAATGAATGAACAGCTCAAGTGGCAATGAAAAACAAAGCTAGCGTTCACTTCTTGTATGTTATAGTGTTCTATGTCATATGACAATCTTGCAACTTAATCCAAATAAATGGCTCGATAAAATGGGCTTTTTAAACATTAATGGATGTTAAACCGAATAATCAGTCCGATAAAATGGGCAAACCTTGAAATATCCATAAACCTAATAGGAAAATATTTTTACCGTTTTAATGGCCGTTTACAAGGCATTATCGGCATTATTTAGAACACTACCAAACACCATCTCTCTTTTCAGTTCTAGAAGCAATTTCATGTATTCCAATTCAAGAATTTGGTGCGGGTGTCTAAACACAAAATTGGATGATGAATTTAGGAACTCTTAGTTTGAAGGTTGAATATTTTGCTGTCCATGATCATGGTCGATTTATTTCAGTTCTAGAAGCAACATATACTGCTTGTACTGCATCTTGTAAAAGATATGAAGGTATTAGGAAACATTTTCTTGCCGCCTAGTCTTATCTATTATGTTAGGGTTAGTGTCCAAAAAAATAGAAACACGAGACATGGATTTACGTGGAAAACCTCACGAATGAGGAAAAAATCATGGGAGACAAATCCACTAAATCATTCTCTCAATTTACATGTACATGGGGTGGCTTTATATAGCCGGATGATTCCGAGTCATAAGATTTGGACTCCTATTAGAATATTTGAGGAATCCTTATCTCTAACAAACTATTTAGATATTTGAGAAAACTTTATCCCTAACAAACCTTACCTTGATTCAAAATTTTGTAATGAAATTGTCTTCGAAAAACCCCGAAGGGTAAGAAAGATCGAACAGTTTAATCCAAATGCTTCTCATGAAGTCAAATTGAGCAAACTACCAATAGATTCAAACACATAGTTATCAACAAAGCAGATGAAGAAATATGGGTCTTCAATGATTCATAACCCTAGTATAGTCTGAGTCTGTGCAACTGACCTCCTAAAACAAATATTCAATCATCAAACGGCATAGGCCAAAACATCACATGTGGTGCTTGATAGATAGCGAAGAACTCATATCATAGATATGGTTGAAAATTCTCCAACAAACTATCAAGATGAAAGAAAAATACCATGCCATCAATGGAGTATAAATTGCAGTAGACCCTCATATTGAGCCATGACAACTAGACAATATTGTAGCATCTACGCAGAAATAAACTCCTTCTTGCACTTCAATCCTTCATATCAAACTGGCATTGGAGCAAAACTTTCACTTTTAAACAGCAAAACTCCAAATAGCATCATGCTAGCTACCACTAGGGTGTCATCAAATTCCTGAGAATTATTGTTGCCAAAGCTTCCATAATGGTCGCAAAAAGCGGTGGAACATGTCGTCCTTGGTGTTGTCCATGACAAAGGGCATCTCTCACTTGCCCTTGAAGTAGATGACGTTGGCAAGAATGAGTCGGTTGGAGTGGATACTTGCATACTAGAAGTTGTGTAGGTGCAGAGCAGATGTCCTTTATTAGGTTAGATGAACACACGTGCACAAAGGGAGGCACAAAGTTTTTACGTGGAAAACCCTTGCGAGAAAAAACCACGGAGACAAAATGCACTATTTGGTTCAATCTTTATATGTACGTAGGGGGTGGCTATATATAGCCAAAGAAAGAATCTAATTTGGAAAGATATGATTTGTTGGAAAATATGGATGTTAAGGAATCTAAAAATATCTATAACAAACCTCCCCTTGACTCAAAAGATATGCTTGAACTTGTGATTTGAAAATGTCTTGGTGAGCATGCTTGCATAATTATCATCAGTATGTATCTTTCCCACTACAACTTGTCCTTCAGCAATAACATCACGAAAAAAGTGGTACTTGATATCGATGTGCTTGGTCTTGGCATGATACATAGCATTCTTGGTCAAACAAATAGCACTTTGACTATCACAATAAACAGTGAGAATATCCTATTTAATGCCAAGTTCAGAAACCAGACTCGCAACCAAGTAGCTTCCTTAACGTCTTCAGTAGCTGAAATATACTCCGCTTCAATAGTAGAAAGAGCAGCAATAGGCTGTAAGGATGCCTTCCAACTGACTGCAGAACAACATAAAGAGAAGATACATCCAGACATTGATCTTCTTTTGTCAAGATCACTAGCATAATCAGAATCAACAAACCCAAGAACATCATTTGTCTTCACTTTATTCTTATCAAACATCAAGCTAAAATTAGAAGTGCCTTTGAAAACATCTAGGCCCCAAAAGTCCCTCATAGTTTTGGTAATTAATGACAATCATGTTTAAGGGACTAATATTTTCTTTGAGAATGTTGAAAATAGGTTAGTCCCATGGTTGGTGATCATGGAAGCATGAGAATGGCGCAAAAGAAGATCAAATCATCAAACAAGTGACAAAGGTATAGATTTAAGGATTTTTTCTTAGTCTTTTGACCGATCTCATAGTTTGGAGAAAAGATCGGATTGCTAGAAATAGGGCCGTACTATTAAGAGGGGTCTTGATGTTATCTTGATGTTGTCTAAGGTCTAAAGGCTCAAAATCATATACGCAATCTCATACATCGACGTATAGTGACTCAATGTTGAAATTCCATAATTATTGAACAAAATCTCTGGAAGCCCGGTTACACCGCCCATGGTAACCCGGTGCTACCGGGCTAGCGGTAGCATTGGCCCCAGAGTGGTGTGTAAAAACCCGAGAAGGGTATTCTTGGGGGACCAGGCAGGGCGGTGCTACCGCCCATGGTGGCCCGGTGCTACTGGGCCCAAGAGTCTGATGTAAAAATTCCAAAGAGGTGCATTTTTGGGCATCAGGCGGTCCAGTGCTACCGTCTATGGTAGGCCGGTGCTACCGGGGAACCGGTAGCATCGGCCGAATAGCCCGGTGTAAAAAATCCAGAAGGGTGTGTTTTTGGGATTTTTGGTAGTCCGGTGTTATCGCCCATGGTATCTCGGTGCTACTGGGGAAGCAGTAGCACTGGCCAACATGTCCGGTGCAAAAATCCCAAAGAGCACTCTTTCGGCTGAGAAAATTAAAAAGAGGCCGGTGCTACCGGTCCCAGTTAGGCGGTAGCACCGAACCCTCTGCACAACAGCTTCTGCAGCGCATTTAATGCACTGTTCCAACCGTTGAGTTGGAACCTGGTGCTACCGGTCCTACATGGGCGGTAGCACCGTAAATGCTGACTTGAGCACAAGTCGAGTTGAAACAGCTAGTTTTGGTGGTGAGGGTTATAAATACCCCCACCTGCATTCTAGAGTACTTCTTGATTCTCATTGATGATATTTGAGCTCTAGCAAGCCTTCTCCTCTCTTTAGTGTATCCAATTCTCATTTGAGTAAGTGAGGAGTAAAGTTTGAGTGTTGCATTTAGTTTTGAGCCTCTAGACACTCATTCCGATCTCAAGTAAGCGTCAAGATTTGTTACTCTTGTAGGTTGCCGCCTCCTAGACGGCTTGGAGGTGATCAAGCGCGGTAAGCTTCTCAACAGAGGTTGTGAGAAGCCCCAGTGAGTTGTGAAGGCCGAAGTTCGCCTACCCTAGTAGGGAAGAACTATCTTAGTGATCGAGGAAGGCTCAAGTAGGCGGAGCCGGCTTGAAGCTTGTTCAAGTCACCTCAACATGGATTAGGGGAGATCGGCAAGTCTCCGAGACCACGGATAAATTCTTGTGTTCTTTGCTTGTGGTTTGCAATTCTTAATCCCTTGTGAAATTTACAATTCTAGCTATTTGAGATTTTTGTTTGGTGTAGAATTGTATCTTGGGTATACTTGAAATGTAGGAACATTTAGTAATCACTATAGAAACTTAGTGTTAAAATTGTTAAATTGTAATTCATACTTAGTGATCTTGCAAAGTGATCTTACATTCTGGAAGCTCAACCAAATCCCATGTACAGTTTTTATGAAGGCTCATAATTTTTTCATTCATAGCAGCCAAACACTTAGAAGAATTTTCACATAAGATAGCTTCAGAATTAGAAGAAGGATCAAAAGTATCACAAATATTTTGTGCAGCAAGAAGGGCATAACAGGCCATATTATTAGTGTCACGATATCTAGTGGTAATTGAGCATTCCTCCTTGGTCTATCTTGAGCAGTACAATGATCATTAGTGCTAGGAGATAATGAAACGGTTGTGAACAACAACCACTAGAAGAATCATTATCAATATATCAAATTCTGCATTTCTTTCAGCAACTTCAGAAATTTCAGATTCATTTGTGGATGAAATTTCAGATTTATTTGTGGATGAACATCCATCACTGTCACTACTCGATGAGAGTAAAGCATCTTCATGAAAATAACATCACGACTAATGATTAATTTTCGAGAATCGAACACCATAAACGATATCCTTTAACACCTGAACCATACCCAACAAATATACATTTTCTTGCTCTAGGCTCTAATTTTCCATCGCTAACATAAGCATAAGCAGGACAACAAAAAATTCTCAAATTAGAATAATCAACTAGTTTACCTGACCAAACCTATTTTGAAATATGAAAATCAATGGCTGAATTTGGGGATTAACCAAATAAGAGGCTGTAGAAACATTCTCTGCCCACAAAGCAAACTTATTCCATAAACCTGCATTTGAAAGCATGGAACGGGTTCTTTTCAGAAGAGTGTGATGCATACACTCTGCCACACCATTCTGCTGAGGTCTACCTAGAACAATTAAATATCTTCCAATGCCATGATTAGCATAAAATTGATAACTCACCACTACAAAATTCCAATCCATTGTCAGTTTTAAGTTTCTTGATTTTCCTATTAGTTTGGTTTTCAACTAAAACTTTCCACTTCTTGAAGACCGAAAAAGCTTCATACTTATGTTTCAACAAATAAACCCAAACTTTGTGAGAAAAATCATAAATGAAGATAATAATATACTCACAACAACCAATAGAAGGAAATCTAAAACGACCCCAAAGATCAAAATGAACATAATCAAGAATTCCATTAGTATGATGAGTTGAAATAAAAAAACTGACCCTCTTTTGTTTGCCAGAAACACAATGCTCATAGAAATCAAGTTTGCCAATGTTATATAAAAGTCATTTCTCGCATAAAAGATACATACATACCTTTCTCACTCATATGACCCAAGCGTGTATGCCAAAGCTTGGTTATATGAAGATTTGATGCAATAGTATAAATAACTGCAGAATCTGAAATGTAGAACCTTACAATTAATAACAATATGGTTGCCTTTTGATATCTTAAGAACACCATTTTCACCGGTATATTTATTGGAGCAAAGAAGACTAATGAAGCTCGAAGCCCTTGGAGCTGGAGCCCTCTACTTGAAGCCGGACCAGACTCAATTGTTTTAAGCTGGGTCAGAAGGACTTCACGGGTGGAGTTCCTCTCAGTGGAGAGGCCGGCGTCCCGGGAGCGATCGGATGAGGCGGCCTGCGACGCGCCGTCGAGCAGTCGATGGTCGGTGAGTGTCCGGCGTGCGTTGGTCCGTGCGGCTGGAGTTGCGGGCCCCGGAGGCCGTCGGCTAGGGCAAAGGGGCGGCTCGGTGTCATACCCCATTTGCAACCGATTCCCAGTCGGTGCGTGAGGTAGAGCAGCGCTCAGGAAAAGGGGAAGAACAGGCGATAAAGGAAGAAAAACCAGAACAAGAAAGAAGACTCAATTCTATTTCCTGCCTCCCTTGCTCAGTCCCGGTTGGGCTTTTAAGTCTCTTCTTGCCCTCACTAACCACTGGGTCCCACCCTCCAGTCATTACACTCTGCAGGCGCCGGCCGAGGTTGAGGTCGCCAGTCGGGCCGTCATGAAGCGAAGCGGGCGATGAACGGCCGAACAAGCAAGACCGTCCGCCATGGCGGCGGAAGACTACCAGGCGGCCACCTTGGAGGCCGAGCAGCTGGAGATAGGGCCGGCCATGAGGGTGCGCCTGGCGATGGTGAAGATCGGCCGGCCCCAAGCGCCCAAAGTGGACTGACAAGCGGCGGCCGAAGCGACGATTTACGACGGCGTGTACGGTTTGAGGAATATTTTTCTCCAACAAACTATTTGGATATTTGAGGAAGGCAACATATCCTGTCCACACAAGCCTTCCCGTGTACACACCGTGCACACCAACTAACAAAAGTCACAAAAAATTCTGAAAAAAATTGTAGATGTACTTCATAGATTACTCTATCTATGTATAAAATTGTAGGTTCAAATTCATTATATATCAAGAGTTACAAAAAAAAAGAAAATTCTTACAAGTTTAAAGAGTCTTAACATATTACTTTCTTGAAAACTTGCAATTGCAAACAAGTCTTATTCATCACCTGCCGATTGCCGAAGATATGTTATTTTAGATCCAAATTATTATTGTGATGGGAGTGCTTGGGTCAAAGCAAGCAGACAAAGCTTCTCTATGAAAGTATCTTGTTAAAATTATACCCACTAGCCTTTCTTTTCTTTCTTCTTTTGTTGGAAATGGTGGGCGGTGTCTTTTGTGCTGAGTGCTGACTGCTTAAGAATGCGTGAACTTATTTCAAGTTTTGCACCTTTCCTGCTCGCAGTTGCGCATGAATCACCGAACAAATATGTATACTATGCACATCTGACCATCTCTCTCTCTCTCTCTCTCTCAGACACACGCATACACACACACACACACAAATGGAATTAGTCTTCTCATCACTGCAATGGCTGGCACTGCTACCTCTGGTCTTCTTCTGTGTCCTCTTCTACTTGTACACCATCCTATGGTTAAGGCCGGAGAGGATCAGGCAGAAACTGAGGAAACAAGGACTGAAGGGTCCCAAGCCTTCTTTCCTCTTTGGAAACATACCAGAGATGAGGAGAATCCAACAATTGGCCACGTCTGATCAAGAACAGGAAGCAGGGTCTAGTGATCGGTTCTCCTCAAATTATGTGGCCACCTTATTCCCTTACTTGCTCCACTGGAGCAGGGTTTATGGTATGTTAAGAAACCTGTACATTTCTTCTTTTTTTACAGGAAAAAATTGTACATTTCAGTAAGGAAGGGATTTCACCTGAAAGTGTTTAGTTATTTAATTATTGTGTATTTAATGTTAAATACTGGTTCTTTTGGATTTTTGTTAGAAGAATGTTGCTATTATACTTTTTTTTTCTTGCATGAATGAATTTGTAGTTATTTTATGGGGAATGAAAATTTGTAACCAAAATAAATTGAGTTCTGTTTGTAGTTTCAGATGACACTAGCCTCTGAAACCATTGAAATGAAGTTGCTTTGATTAGGAACTGTTTATAGATAGTTCGCGGTGTCTTCTAGAATTTCATATTTGTTCAGATGATGTAGAATATATCATGTCTCATCATGTCGGCAGTATTTCATTTGTACCCTCACTTTGAGCTATTGAATTACTGTGAACTTTGTTTTGATTATGTTTGTAAAGTGTAATTAGGTGCTTCTTAAGTAGATATGTTTATTGTTTTGCTGTTATGAATTTTGATTAGACAATAGGATTTGATCTCATGACATGGATAAATGTCTTCTGCATTTCATAACTAAAGCTCACGCATGCCTGTAAATTTGATGTTGTGTTAGGTTCCATCTACTTTTATTCCACTGGAAGCATTCAAGCTATAAATGTGACAGATTCAGACATGGTGAAGGAGCTGGTCAATTGCAAGTCTTTGGATCTTGGGAAGCCTTGCTACTTGCAAAAAGAGTGTGGAGCTCTTTTTGGTATGGGAATTTTGACGACAAACGGTGACCTATGGGTACACCAAAGAAAGGTGATCGCACCTGAATTCTTCATGGACAAGGTTAAGGTAAGTAAACCTTCACAATGAGTTCATTTGGACGATTGAATGCTTCAGACATTTGGTATATATTGTGTCATGAATCTGTCAACAATAGTATTTTTCTAGAAGTTCTTACTACATGTTGCATAGATTAAAATCAACTTGATTCGCGGAAAATATCCTCAGGGAATGATGAACTTGATTGTAGAGGCTGCAATGTCAATGTTGAGTTCATGGGAAAACAAAGTTGATGGTGAAGGAGGCAGCGTAGAGATTGTTGTTGATGGGTTCTTGAGAAACTTTTCATCTGATGTCATATCAAGTGCTTTTTTGGAAGCAGTTTTGCTGAAGGCAAAGAGATATTCATCAAAATTCGACAGCTTCAGACAAAAATGGCAAAGCAAAATATGCTTATTGGTGTTCCTGGAAGTAGGTATGTTGAAGAAATTACGCACGTACTATTATTCTGTATTGTGTAATGGTTTCAGCCCCAAAGTTTTGTTTCTTTTGTGATTGCCACACTTTGGGACTATTGTGGCAGTGGCAGTGTGGCACTCATATTAAAAATTCTGGGTATTTGGAATTTTAAAAAGAAATTTTAAAACTTTGCTCAAACCAAACTATTTGAAATTCTGAACACAAAATTGAGTTTGTGTGGATGCCTATGGCATATCGCACTCTTTTGTTGTGCACTTCAAAACTAGCATGTTTTTTCCAAAAATATGTGCAAGTACTTGTTTATATTCAAAGTAAACAACGGTTGTTATAGGTCTCAAATCTTTAGAATTCAGCAAAAACATACATAGAGCCTACTTCCACTGGATTAATCTCATGTTGGTATGGTGTACCTGCCATGCCTCTTAATGCTCATGTAAGTGCACATGTTATGCATGTTAAATAAAAAACTGTTAGATGCAAAGTCTAGAATATGGATGTTTTGATCTAATAATAGCGTACTACTATAGTAGATCAAAGTGAGTGTCATATAACCTATGTTTTTCTAACCATTACATGAATATAACTACTCTCTCCGTTAAGAAATATAAGACCTATAGTTTGAATGATCTCATTCAAAAATATAAGGCTTACATACTAATTTAATGAGGTGTTTTCTACTATACCCTTATTTATTTTCTATCAACTATATGCATTTATATATTACTACTCACACAAGTATTCTTTCTTATCTTTCCAAGACAGTTATGAGAGGTATATAAGTTATTTTCTCTTATACCTTTCTCAATTTCACCGTCACCTTAACCCTTGTACAAAGTCAAAATGTGTCTTATGTTGTTATATTCCTCAACGGAGGGAGTACTATACTAGATCAAAGTAAGTGTCATATAACCTGTGTTTTTCTAACCATTACATGAATATAAGTATACAGAAGCATCTATTGAGTGCTTGAAACAATAACATACTGATGTGTTCAGTAGGTGATTTTCATGTTTTGTCAACTGATTGCCTTATTTTTAAAAAAATAATTCCCTTTTGTTTTTGCTGCTGGAACACCCAGATATTTACCTACAAAGAGCAATAGAGAGATTTGGAATCTGGACAGGAGCATCCGTACCCTCATTTTAAACATAGCAAAGAAGCATGAACATGATTCAGCGACCTCTGTGAATAAGGATCTCCTGCACTCCATCATTGAGGGCTCTAAAGCTGCTCCATTCACCTCATGCATGCCTGAGGATTTCATTGTCGACAACTGCAAGAACATCTACTTCGCAGGGCATGAGACAATCTCGACCACAGCTGCATGGTGTTTGATGCTTCTAGCTTCACACCCTGAATGGCAGTCCCGCGCTCGGGTGGAAGTCCTTGACGTTTGTCAGGGGAAACCACTAGATTTTGACATGCTACGGAGATTGAAAACGGTAATAAACAAGATCAATAGCGTGTTTTATCTCAACAAAAGGATGTACTGCTGAGTAGATCTTTGGTAACTACCAGATGGCATAGCTTTAGCTGACATTTTTGCCTGCTGTGAGCCCAATCATGCTTGTGCAGGTAACAATGGTGATCCAGGAGACCCTCGGCCTCTACCCGCCGGCGTCTTTCGTGACACGGGAAGCTCTGAACGACATCAAGTTAGGCAGCATCGTGATGCCCAAAGGAACCAACATCAGGATCCCAATCGCATTGGCTCACCGGGATCCTTCCGCTTGGGGTACCAACCCTGACAGGTTTGATCCGGGTAGGTTCGTCAATGGCGTAGCCGGCGCCTGCAGACCCGCTCACATGTACATGCCCTTTGGTATCGGGGTCAGGACATGCGCCGGCCAGAACCTGGCCATGGTTGAGCTCAAGGTTGTGCTGTGGCTCCTGCTGTCAAAGTTTGAGTTCGCACTTTCGCCAAACTATGTGCATTGCCCTGCCTTCAGACTGACCGTAGAGCCTGGGAACGGCGTGCCGTTGATTTTTAGGAAGCTCTGATCCGTGGTAAGTAGGCTGTAAAGCGTGGTGCTACACTGCTGCTCCAGAGCTGCCCTGCTGCACTTCTGCTGTAAAGACATCGTAGCGTGGGAATATGTTGTCCTACTAAATCAGCATGTATATATGTGTACATATTTTTAATTATTTAGAGTGAAGTGTATGTACCTATTTTTAATTATGGAGTGTCGGTTAGAAGTTCTACGACTCGTACCATCCGAGCATGGCTCAGTCCTCTCATATTTTGGAAGTTTATTCGCTAATGGAATCTTCAATATACGCTTTTAATTTTGCAAACTTCTTAGGTATGGCAGTCAATAAGTTATTCTCTACCTTAATTAATTATTAACAAATTATCCGTCTATGAAGATGCATGTAAGGCCTGGTAAAATAAGCACGAGGTACACGTGGCACAAAGGCATTGGTTTCACCTCCATACGAATGTACACGTGGCACACGTTAAATGGTCAGAAGCCTCTCCCGCGGATCGTGGCTATCCCCTGAGCAATCACCGCCGTTGGATTAAAATAGTATTACGCGGTGTCCAAATGCTTTGGGTACCTGGAAATGACAGGACCTTCCGCGTAGCACGAAATGGACCCACAAGTCAGTGGGCGCAAAATAAAGTGGGACCGGGCGTGATGTGCGCATAGTATGTTCTTTTTATTTTTCTGATTTGGCGGGAGGAAGACGCACGCGCGCGTAGATTTGGCCCGCCAACTCCCGAGGCCATTTTTCACTCCAACCCATTATATTCTCGTTTTCACAAGAGCACCTATGCTTTGTGCGTGCCTGAGGGACGTGACGTTCACAAATAATATATAAGCAGGATGTTTTCGAAAAAGGTGCTATTTTATTAGGTTTCTTCCCTCGCCTCGCCGTCGCAGCCTGCTCTTGTTTTGGCGCGCCCACCCAAGCTCATCTCAGGTAATCTTCCATGGCTTCTTTTTTTTTATCCGCATCTCTCACTGTGATTAGCCCTAGACATTCCTATCTTCTCCATGGAATTGTTGTAGTGTCCAATATTTTAGGGTTCAAAGTAGCTTTTTAGGTCCCTTTTGGTTTGTTTTGTTGGCCTTTGGCATCTTCAATGTCCATGGCCTGACGCCGCCCATCGCTCTCCACCGCGCGCCGCCCCTCCCCCCTTCACTTTCTTTCTCTTCCGTCGACGGAAGCAACAAGGCGGCGGCGGCGGCCCGCTCGCGGTGGCCGGATCCGGTGGCGGCGGCTGGCGACTTCGACCCCTTCTTAGTAACGCCCACACCCCATGCCTTCGCGCCATCTGCCTGCCAGGTGGGCCCCGCGCCCATTTTTAATTCCTTGTGGTCGGGCCGCAGGCTTGAGGCCGCCCCTTAAGCTTTTTTCCGCTTGGTCAAGATATTTTCCCCTTGTTATACGCTTGTTTTGGCTTAAAGATGGGATCTTTGCGCTGTTCTTGGATGAAGATGGTACCCGTTTGTGCATTTCTGTCGTTACAGTTTGCGGATTTTTCCCTGTCGAGATATGAGGCTGATAGGGGTTTTCTTGCCCTGAAATGGATCTGTTAAGAATTTTCTAACGCTAAGTCGCTAACTACGGGGATCTTTTGAGATTTTGTAAATAGGCAATGACTGTGGTGCAATCAGCCTTCCCTGCAATCATCGTGCAATCCAACTAACAAAAGTTTCGAAAATTCTGAAAAAATCATGGATGTACATCTCATCTTACCCCATCTACATATAAAATTTCATGATCAAATTCGTCCTATGCTAGAAGTTACAAAAAGACAAATTTCTGACAAACTTAAAAGTTCAAATGCACTTCAAATTTGTCTTTTGTAACTTCTAGCATAGGACGAATTTGATCATGAAATTTTATATGTAGATGGGGTAAGATGAGATGTACATCCATGATTTTTTTCAGAATTTTTTGAAACTTTTGTTAGTTGGATTGCACGGTGATTGCACGGGAGGGCTGATTGCACCACAGTCGTTGCCTTGTAAATATAACCTGTAGACTTTGTTCTGTGAGCTTCATTCTTTCTGGTTGGTGCGGTTCTCGAGAAAATAGGTTTTGTGGTATAAATCATGTTGTTTATTTGTGATACTACGGTTAAACGCACGTTGCGAAATGTCTTAATTTCCACCTATGTACATGGAGTGCGGATATGTAGAGTCTGGATTCTGGAATGTATCTGAGGCATAGCTGCATATGAGATTATTTTTATTGTGTTTGAGACGATGGGATATGGTAGTTAGAAAGCATTCTTTTGCAGACGTATGTTCTGATGCTGTTGTCGGTTAAAATGTTATGTTATCTCTCTCACACGCGCACACACGCTTTAGGCTTTGAGTTATCTAGCATGATTTTTCAGGAGACTGTTACCTCGTTAGCAGTTGCTGATACCTGACTAGCAGTTTTTATATAACTAATGCTTAATGTTGAGTCAGAGATGTTCAACCTCGTGTCAGGGCCCTTTTGCACTCTTTTTGGGTGGGTTTTAGCTCTGGTGATCATTTCTTTTCTGTTATGTACTGAATAGTTTGTGGTGTTTACTTTTCTATTGTCCATTTTTTTTTGTAGGTTTTGATCTTACGAGTCGCAGTACACGGTGATAAATCTTAAAGATCTGTGGGTTTTACAGAGGAAGCTATTTTCATTTTAAACTTCGTTGTTGAGTTTAACATCTCTCCAGAGTAATATTCTTTTCCACATCATGAGTGCGAGTGAAGAAGTTTTTCCTCAAGTTTCATTGGAAAATAAGGAAGGCGTGGAACCCCTTGGTACAGTTTGTGATCTTGGCAATAACGAGGGTGGTGTTGCTGAGCCAGTCACTCCACTAGAGGGGGATACGTTTGAATTGTCTATCACTAGCGAGGTTGCAGATGAAAGTCTTTCATCGGGTTGTCAGACGCCGCGTGAAAGTATCTTTGATCCTTTTGCTCCAGGACCAGAGGAGGCGGCATGTGCACCAAAGAAGAAGGTGATCAGGGTAACAGAAGCTCCTTCCCGCAGGCAGCTAAATTTTGAATCTGGTGGCTACCTAGTTAAAAGGTTAAGTTATGAATTTGATGATTCTGAGGAAGTGGAGGATCGATTTCTCCAAAGGATCTGCAAGATGTTTCTTGATCTGATTATCTCACATCAAGCACTGGAGGCAACTGGTAAGGATCTGATAGATGCTAGTTCACCTGGAAACTGTAAAACCCCTATTTCAAAGCCTCTACTCACCGGCATTGCAGAAACCTGCCCAGACGCTCCTTGGAGGCCATCTCTTAAAATGGTAAAGCTCAGCCCAAGCATTTGCCGAAAGCTTGACTTCGGTTCAGTCAGTCCAAAATCTTTATTTGTTGAAGGAAATAAGGAATGAACCTGTTCCTCTTGTTTGGGGAACATGGTTTTTGGTGCTGTCGTTGACTGCCTATCTCGCAACAGCATGTCTCGGTTATCTCTGCCAATATGGAAACTTAGCTAACTCTGAACTTGTAGGGCTATTAATGATGTTAAAGAAGTAGCAAGCAGCTTAAGTTATACATGTAATCTATGTTAGTTTTCCTTTTAGCTAGCCTAGTCTTACTGTCCAAACTCCAAACTTATGCCAGTGTATGTGCTCTGTGGTCTCTGACCGAGTGTTTTGTACATCTTAGAAATAGTTGTGCTGTGTGCTTGAACTATTGCAGTTAGTTCAGTTTCATCATTCTTACCTCTTCTGTTGATTGATAGCGCGTGCCTCTTCTCAATTTTCAGTGCTTGAACTATTGCAGTTAGTTCAGTTTCATCATTGTCAATTATCTTGATTGATAGCGCGTGCCTAGAAAGTGTATTTTGATCCTTGATGCAGCAGTTTGCCAATGTTTGAAATGTTGCATTGGCAAATTTGTGTATGATTATTTTGATGTGACTGGTACAGGGAAGTTGAATGGGAAATGTTAGAAGGTATTTGGTTGCGGTTCTTGTATGATATTTTCGTTTCGTTTGTGATTGTTCTGCTGACTGAATGTGGCGATTGATTTCGTTTGGCAGGCGATCCATCATGAGGGTTGCTTTCAGTTTATGTGGAACTTCGTGTTTGTGGTCGGGTTTTTGTTTGTGTCTTTTGGAAAGGCATTGCGCTTGTTGAACCTGATGATAAGAAATTACATGATGATCAGTCTGCAGCGCAGTTGGCCACCAACAACACAAGCAGGCGGATGGCACCTTTATGTATATCATATAGAATCTTTGGAAGGAAAGGAACAACAGGATTTTCAATAACTAGTATCGAACCGTGGACTCCATTGCTAACGCCGCAGTCGACGACATTCAAAATCGAAGGATCGTGGTAGCCTCTCAACCTCGGTAGCACTGCGTGATCATTATCCAATCAGGCTTTCTAGTCCTTCGTAGGTGCTTGTTGTTTCTAGGTTAACCTGCCACGGGGTAGGTGCTTGTTGTTTCTAGGTTAACCTGCCACGGGTCAGGCCTAGGGCTTGGCCTCGCTCGGCAGTTCTCAGTTTTTTTCTTTCTCTTTAATCAATCCAACTTGTATCTGAATCAATGGTTCATGTTGCATTTTTGCCTCTCTATTTTAATGCATGGCAGAGCTCTTGCCGTTTTCTTCGAAAAAGAAATTACATGATGACACCTTAATGGAATGCTCAACATATTAGGCACTCGTGTATCCGAAAAGATGTGACAAGCTGTACGTCAAACAAAGATGCGTCTGTCACTATTAGAGGAGGTATAGACAGAAGTCAACTGGAAGCTGAAGCTTATCACCATCCTCGTTGGGTGCAAGGGACAAGCATCTGAAGACGTGGCTTAGCAGCCCTGCGGCCATCAGTTAAGCTTCGGATGGGCGTGAATCATGGTGAGAGAGGAGCTTGGATTTCTTCTTTTCTTCCGTGTGTATGTCATAGCCTTTGATCTCCTTCTTGTTCGACGCGCGTGTTTTACAAGTAGCTGCTGGGAATGAGAATAACAATAGCATCATCGATCTCCAGCACAAGCAACATGCAAGCGGTGTACCTAATCACTCCACCTTTAGCTCTTAATTATACTGCCCATCACAGACTGGCAATTTGCAGGGAGGAAGCTAGCTAGCGGCAGCTCTAGGTAGAAATAAATCACTGTTGTGAAAAAAACGACCAAGATTAGTCAGTTGATTAATCGACGACAGTGATTAAATTGTCAAGAATAAATTAATTGGAGCGCAATTAACACAATCAAGTGATTAATTGCCTGTATAATCTGATTAATCGTTTTCCAATTAATCATCCATTTTCCCTGTTTAATCACGAAAATAGTTTATTTTTATTCACTAAGTATGATAAATTAGTTTATAATATTGTGCCATAGTGTTCGTAGTATGTATCTTTTGTATGAAGTATAAACAATGAAATGTAAAACATGATTTGTGGAGTGATAATTTACAATAACTTTGGGTAACTAAAAAATTTCTAATTAATTCTAACTATAAATAAATATATTAATAGGAATGCATAATCGTCCTTACAGCGATTAATCGCTTAGCGGTACCACGTCCGTCTGTTGAGCGCATACCGTTACACTGGTAGAAATGGAAAGGAGCTAAACGAAGAAAATGCGATTCGTTCAAGTCGCGGTATGGGATTCAGGTTCATAGTTCGCCCCTTTTCTTCCAATTTTCGCCGCAAACACAAACCTCGTACCATAAACTGGTTCGGTTCACGGTTGAATACGAATCACGATTTGCAGGGATTTTCGACGAATACGGTAACTATGGTACTTATCGTCGTCAGAATTCCACGATTTTCGCCTAGGCTGCCGCTGCGTAACAAACAAACACGCACGGCAGTATTCTACTCCTCTTCTCCACAAACGCAGGATGGATGGAATGGAGCGGATCATAGCTTGGTTCGGTCGTTGCACTGCTGGCTGCCGACGAGCATCTCGGTGAGGACGAACACTGTTGAACTTAATCCTAGCATGGCCCCTGGCGTTCCTGTTTTGGCAATAACAACGGCAGGAATGATTCTTCAGCATGTGTGTGTGCATGTTTGGAATGATTAGATTGAGTTCAAGTCTAAATCGTGGGATGGCTTGTTTCTGTTTTTATGCATTCCATAAGTAGCTACATGTTGCTATATAATTTTATAGTTGTACTCTACAAATAAACAGAGAAGGAGGAGAAAATTGCCCCAAAAATATTCAGAGCTTTGCTCTTCCTCGTCTCTGTTCTTCTAAACTTTGCCGGATTAGCTAAATATACAGGGCATGCGCGTGTGATTCTGAGGCAAGAACCAACATTTGGTATCAAAGCACAGCGAGCTGATGTCCATCGTCACCCACAGCGAGGTACCCAAGGAGATCGGCGGTGCACCGTTTCACTACCCGCATTTGATGGCGACAAACTACACCAGCTGGGCGATTAGGGAGGAAGCCATGATGGATGCCCAGGGCGTCTGGGAAGTCATCGAACCGCTGGCCGGTGCGGCCATGGACGTGAAGAAGGACAAGACAGCGAGAGCACATCTTCTTTAAGCACTCCTAGAGGATCTCCTAATTCAGGTCGCAAAGAAGATGACGAAGGAGGTCTGGGACTGTCTAAAGACAAGGTTCGTTGGCGCAGATCCCATCAAGAATGCACAGCTACAGACGTTGAAAAGCGATTTCGACGCCATGCGCATGCAGGAGGGAGAGACCCTAGACCAGTATGTCGTGAGGCTCAATGGCATGTCAGTAAGGTATGCCAATTTGGGGGCGACGCTCGACGACGCCGTGCTAATCAAGAACCTGTTCGACATCATGTAAGATCGAGAATGCCGACTAAAGGGGGTGAATAGACAGTTTTAAAATTTTTTTACAATTAATTAAAATCTCGCTTAAGTACCCTTATATCAAAACCTAAATAATAAAAGATGCGAAAGCGATAAACTACGATTTTGACAAGTAAAGACTAAGTCAACTAGGCTCACTAAGTACACTAGCTAATTATGTCTCTAACAATAAATTACAACCCTAAAGACAAGCAAGCAATTTAATTCTAGAAATGTAAATTACAACAATGTAAATAAGGAATTGCAAGCATACACAAGGAGATACAATACTTTTTACCGTGGTGTTCAGAGACTTACCGGTTTCCTTTAATCCACGTTGAGACAAACCCATACCGCTTTGAACCAGCTCTACGAATTGAGTATCCGCCTCAATTTCACTAGTAGTAGCTCTTTCCCGCTCCAGGTAGGTGAGCACCGATCTTCACAGTTTTGCCAAGCCTTCTCACAATCTCCTTGAGAAGATCACCGCGCACGACGCCTCCACACGCCGTCTAGGTATCAGCAAACACCAAAAGTAATAAGTCAAGTCTATTTGCTTGAGCTCCACCAAGTACAACACATATACAATGGTGATCACCAAGTGCAACACATGCACAAGGCTTCCCTCAAGTGCAACACATGCACAAGAGGCTCTCAATTCTCTTCTAATTGCAACACATGTAATTAGAGTTTATTCTTAACTCAAAAACCAAATGAAAGAGAACAACACATGTACACAACTCCCACAAACCTTCCCTAAAGCCAGCAATATCCACACACCAGCCCCAAGCTCCTTATATAGCCTCCACAAGAAAAACTAGCCGTTAGGGGGGGGGTAAATTGGGCAAAAATGCCCAGGAGACCCGGTCATATGGCCCTTGGGTCGGTATGACCGGCCTCTGGTCCAACGGCTAGTAAAAACTAGCCGTTACTCAGAAAATCTGGTTATACCGGAGAGGGTCCGGTCATATCAGGCCTAAAATTTGCTTCTTCGGCCAAAATATCTCTTCTCTAAAAAAAAGCCGAAATGACCCCGATCATACCGAAGACTGGTATGACTAGAGAGGGTCCAGTCATGTCGGACCTTGGGGTGGTATGACCGGACTAGGGGCTGTCATATCACTTCTTCAGCCACTAAAATAACCATAATTTTTTACTCCGAACTCCTATTTAGGTGATCTTAGGCTCTATGTGAAGCTTATCAAGAGGGCTACAATCTTTACCTATTTTTAAGATTTAAGCAACTATAAATATTTTTAAATATCATAAAAATAAAAACTCTAATGTAGTCACTCAAGTCTAAAATCTGATTTTCGAAATCTTTCACAAAAACTTGATCAAAAGCGTGACTACAAGCTAGCAAGATTCAATAAGATTAAATCTTAAGCTATGTGATGATCAACTCATGACCAAAACAATTTTGCAAAACATATTTGCAAATTCTAATCACATGCTCCAAAAAATCACATTAAGCACACTCATTTGCAACACACATTTGCAAATAAACCGAGAACCTATGAGATCAATCCTCTAGCTATGTAAGGATCAACACATGATCCCGATACTTTGTAAATACATTTGCAAATACCAACACATGCTTTAGAATCGAAACCCATAACCTCTAACTTATTTGCAAAACATATTTGTAAATACAAAGCATAAACTTTACTTAGCCTTGTGAAGATCAATACATGATCAAATCACAAGCTAAAACACAGATGCATGAGCTCTCACCATTTGCAACATATGCAAAAACTTAGCTCGATGCAAAAATTGTTGAATAATTAGTAGAAAACCATGAAAGTTGCTAGAAAAATTCTGAAAAAATTTAGATAATTATCTACTAAATAGATATAGACCAAGCTTTACTGACTCAAGAGTGGGCATGCAATATAATGATTTTATCAGTAGTAAAAGCTATTTTGCATAAATAGAAATAGGATATGTTAGGCATCATAAAGGAGAAATTTATCAAGCTTGCTCTGAATGGCAACAATTACCTTACCCAGGCAATGAATACTAAGATTAATCTAATAGCTCGATCTTTTGGAGCTACTATTTTCCTAGCCTGAAGCTAGTATCCCTGCTCTTCCCAAAGCCACCAGATGTACGGCTTTGCACCTCCTGAGGCACCATCTCCACATGGACTTGAAGGCTGTATAGTTGATGGAAGATCACCACCTGGTACTTTTGGATTCTTTGGAGAAAAAAATATATAACCAGTAAAGGTCCGTTCTATTGTCAAAAGTACAACATGAATGGATCCTCCCGCACTTTCAAGATTTTAAAGGCTGTGGCAGCATATAATTTTTGCCATACATAAACTTGTCACTGATCTAATGTAACCAAAAAGTTACTGATGCTAAAAATATCGACAAGATATTGTGCACATTCCACCCCAAGATGAGGATACCGCAAAGAATAATCATACCATGTAAAGTACTGTATACTGAAGTTTATATACATTTTGCTAGAAGCAGAAAAGCATGATGAACTCCTGGTGACGAATCATCAAGTACTTCCTAATGGGAGTCATGCAATGCCCGAAACATATATAAATGCTCAGTAGGCTAATGATAGCCTTGGCCGTAGAAAGGGCCAAAGGAATAAAGGGGATAAGCGAAAGAATGGCAGATCAGATAGAGAAAGAGGCAATCCAAAGTGAAAAAGTAAAGGTACAGGGGCAGGAGGTTTCTAGAAGCAAGACTCAGCTAAATAAAGCTACAATCCCTGAATAACCCTATTTTAGGTATGGATGCACTGACCATTAGTTGTGCAACTATCACATCCCGAAGCATGTGATAGATCTT
This sequence comes from Guadua angustifolia, assembly GCA_036346375.1. Classification (NCBI taxonomy): domain Eukaryota; kingdom Viridiplantae; phylum Streptophyta; class Magnoliopsida; order Poales; family Poaceae; genus Guadua; species Guadua angustifolia. The sequence continues at coordinate 1,536,034 of CM070522.1, forward strand.
TACAAACAATCCACTGAAAAAGCCAATAAGACCCAAGGTAAACAATGTTGAATCATACTTCATCGTTTAACATGTTGTTGACACGGGTGCTGAGAAGTGTGATAATATAGTTCTTGAAATTATAAAGTTCAAGGAGTCCCATAAGGACATATATGACTCATATGGAGACTTGGATTAGTTTATTAAGTATTCCTTCACTTTACTAGTCGATGTCACATATTTCTTATAAGTCTCCTTATCAGTTTAGCCTAGTTACTAAATGAACATTTGGTCTGCGCTCCTATTGAGCGATTATCATTCAAAATTGAATAAATTGATATTTTCCAGATTTTGATTAATTGTGCTATGTTTGTTCTATATTCTACAATTTGTTCCTAATGTAACAATTATTTGATTGATAAATCATACCTCTAATATAGAACAAAGTATAATCTGATGGTGGAGGAGAAAATCTAACTAGAAGGCAGTTGTACCACACTTAGTGAATTGAAAATATTATGACTATCGCCAGAAGCGATGCTCTCGTAATTGGTATTGGAAGAATACCATATTATACTCTGAGTCTAGTCATATTTGGTACTGGAAGAATACCATATTATACTCTGAGTCTAGTCATACTTCCTTACGTTTTAAAGACATTAGTCTGAATCGTTTCCATATGGAAATAGTGAATGAGGATGGTATAGAATACCTACTCATGACTAAGTTTAATGGGAATAATAAATACTAGCAATAATAGCGCGCTACGCTGCGCCGTTCTGTAGAGTCGATAGGACCCGTCGGCAAATCCATGGGGGTGGTATTTTCGGTTTTCATATTTGTTTAAAAAAAATAGGTCGTTAGCTATAAACCTTCAAGGAATCTACATTTTTTTAGAAAACCGCGGTTACAACCCGTCGTCTGATAAAATTTGTCGAATTTTCTATTTCCGCATTTTTTAAATAAAATGGGTCGGTAGGACTCGCTGGCGAATCCATAGGATATTACAAACCTTCGATGAGTCCGCGTTTAATCTATGGGTTACTATAAACCTTCGACGAATCTGTGTTTTTTTAGAAGACCGTGGTTGTTTTTTTACGCATTTGGGGATATTTGATCGTTTTTTGTTTTTTGTGTTTGTTAAAAAAATGGGTCGTTAGGACTCGCCGGCGAATCTATGGGTCGCTATAAATCTCTGGACGAATCTACGTTTTTTTTAAAACCCGTGGTTATGACCCATTGGCAAATCCATAAGTTGTTATAAACCTTCGATGAATCCGTATTTTTTTTGTCGATGCGTGTTTTATTTAGAAAATTGCGGTTGAATCCGTGTTTTTTTGTTTTTTGTGTTTGTTAAAAAAAATGGTCGTTAGGATCCGCCGGCGAATCTACGGGTCGCTATAAATCTTTGGACGAACCTACTTTTTTTAAAAAAAACCCACGGTTATGACCCGTTAGCAAATACACAAGTTGTTATAAATCTTCATTTAATCCGTGTTTTTTTTGTCGACGCGTGTTTTATTTAGAAAATTGCGGTTGAATCTGTTTTTTTTGTTTTTTCAAAAGAAAGTGCGGCCGTTTTTTTTATGTATTTCATTTTTAAAAGGTCGCTGCACCGGGCTAATCTATGAACCGCTATAAACCTCCGATTTAATCTGGTTTTTGGTTTTTGTGTTTGTTAAAAAAATGGGTCGTTAGGACTCGCCAATAATCTATGGGTCGCTATAAATCTTCGACGAATCTACATTTTTTAAAAAACCGCGGTTATGACCTCGCTGGCAAATCCATAAGCTGCTATAAACCTTCGACGAATCTGTGTTTTTTTTTGTGACGAAAACATTTTTTCCGGGTTTTTTGGGTGACGAAAACATTTTTTCCGAGTTTTTTTAGTGACGAAAACATTTTTTCCGGGAAAAACGGAGAAAGGACCTAAACGTAAGAAGCAGGGACCTGTTTGTTATTTTTTTGAACCTATTCGCTACCCTGAAAAATTAGAAAAGGGCTTGTTTGCGATTTGAATTTAACGGGAGTCTTTTTTCGTAAAATACCGCGCCAGGGACCTAAACGCGAAGAAAAAAATATCTGTATCTCACAAAAAATCGCGAAGGACCTATTCGTAATCCGGAAGAACCTATCCGTAATTTCGAAGAAGCGGAGGGACCTTTTCGCAAAATCGCCAAAATGTCAGGTGGCTCACCTGGCCATCCTCCAATCTCTAGTGCTATAAAGGGTGTAGCCATGTGGTTGAAAAACAAAACTTCTTCTGGGTTATACTATGCATACATAAAATCTGAAGTTTTTGTTGCGATGAAAACCCAAAAATATTTAAGATCTAGCAGATCGTCTGGGTTATCCTGAGTTGAACATGAATGAGAAGAATAATTAATAATTCTACTGGCCATAGCATAAAGACCTTCCTAGACTTGAAGATTTTTTATGCCATATTGTGCTGAAGGAAAGCTCATACTTAGATATTCTTACCTAAAAATATAGGAAAGAATCACTGAATTTTCTGAAGAAAATTCAAGGTGATACCTGTGGACTTGATCTACCCCTATCAGGCCCCTTTTAAGAAATTCTAAAGTACTGATAGATGCTTCTGCTAGATGATCCTATGTATGTCTCCTATCTACTAGGAACCATGCTTCTGCCAAAATTAAGTTAAAAGCCTACTTTCCAAAAGAAAAGATCAAGTCTATTCGAATGGACAATGCTGGCGAGTTTATCTCAAAGCATTTAATGATTATTGTACGGCTCTGGGAATTAATGTAGAGCATTTTATACCTTATGTTTACATTCAAAATGGCCTTGCAGAGTCATTAAATTAAAAGAATAAAACTTATTGCTTAGCCACTCTTGCAGAATAATAGGCTTCCCACCAGTTGTTGAGATCACGCAGTATTGTATACTACAGTATTAATTCAACGCAGACCAAATACACATCATAAAATTTCCCCATTGCAGATAGTGCGTAAAAAGAATTAAATATTTTCCATCTGCGAAAATTTGACTATACTATATACATGCCAATCTCTCCATCACAGCGTACCACCATAGAAACTCATCGAAAGTTGAGGATTTATGTAGGTTATGAATCTCCGTCAAGTATTTAACACCTAGAGCCTATGACAGGGGATCTGTGCACGGCTCAGGGTGTGTTTGGTAGAGCTCCAGCTCCACCAGATCCACAGATCTGGTGGAGCTAGGTATTCCTAGCTCTACCAAATCCGTGCAGCTGAAACTGTGAGTACATTAAGAGTGTTTAGATGGATCATTTTGTTTACATTTAGACCAAGAATATAAACTTAATTTACTTTAATTTAGTCTACAAGTTTCAAATCTCAGGTGAAGTTAGGATCTGGAGCTCTACCAAACAGGCTTTCAGTACGCTGATTGTACTAAGGACACTTTTCGGCATTAGGGGGAGATAAGTACCACAATAAAGAATGCCAAGTCCTTAGATCCACACACTAAACAGATCGAACTTGAAATTCAAAGGATAATAAATCTATAATAAATAAGTTAATAATTTGCCAAATGCCTTCACTGATAATAAGGGAGTGAAAGATCTTATATACCTGCAGTATATGCACCTGAAAGAGTGGAAATACCTTAGAAGGATATTGAACCTACTCTTGACCCATGATAAGAAAAGGGGGAGGCCTCTAGGTGCACGGGACTCAATTCTGCAGAGATGTTCGTAGAAGTAGAGAACTGAACAAATGAGAACACTACCCGTGATAGTGGAAGAAGCTCAACCTGACGTTTAGAAAATCCATGAAGTGAGCCATACTGGAGATGGTAACATCCTTGAAGCAATCCATCCTGAAGATGATAACCCCAGCGTATATTTGCGCACACAATCCAACGCTGAGAAATTGAAACACCCAGACTCCATCGTTGTGGAAAATCACGAGGAGCTAGAAGAAATGAAGAGATATCTCGGAAGTGATGCAGGAGAATTGTATAAAATAAAGACTACAATTGTCGACATATATTTTGCATATAAAATTGCCAAAAGCTGGATCCAAAACCAAAGTCCATGGTAGAGTGCCAGAAGAGCTTAGATAACGTCAAATGAAAACAAGTAATTGAGGTAGAGCTCACTTAATAAGATGAAAGTTTTTGGTCCTGTTGACCGAATACCTCGTAAAGTGTTCCCTGTAGGATTAAATGGGTTTTTCATCCGGAAGAGAAATAGAAATATCTAGATGGTGAGATATAAAACAAGGCTTGTAGCATAAGGGTTTATGCAGAAACCTGACATCGATTACGATGAAACCTATTATCCTATAATGAGTGGAATAATGTTCCGAAATTTAATAATTAATATCAGTAAGTTTAAACTTATCAATGCAGTTGATAGATGTAATGACCACATATATATGAGTCACTGGATACAAATATTGATATGAGAATTACTGAAGGAGTTATAGTCCTGAATTCTAATAATCACAACATGTATAGCATCAAACTGAAGAGATCGCTATATGGATTAAAACAGTCAGGGAGAATATGGCATAACCGACTTTGTGAGTTCCTCCTAAAGAAGGAATATTGTCTCTGTGTGTTCATAAAGAAATCCCATAATAAATTATGTATCATCTTAATTTTTATATTGATGATCTAAATATCATCAAAGGCATCGTGATTGCAAGTAACAGACTTTCTCAGTCAGTACACACCGCACACCAACTAAAAAGTCGTGAAAAATTCTGAAAAAAATTGTAGATGTACTTCATATATTACTCTACCTGTATATAAATTAGATTCAATTATTATTATTAAGAATTCTACAAGTTTAAAGAGTTTAAACTTGTCGAATTTTCTTTTTTGTAGCTCTTGATATATAATGAATTTGATCTCGAAACTTCATACATAGGTAGAGTAATCTATGAAGTACATCTACAATTTTTTTCAGAATTTTTCACGACTTTTTTAGTTGGTGTGCACGGTGTGTACACGGCAAGGTTTGTGTGCACAGGATACGTTGCCATCATCGAAACCATAGAAGAGATAAAAGAAGCAAGTGCTTATTTCATAACAGAGTTTTGAGATGAAAGATTTGGGTGAAACCAAATTTCGCTTAGGCCTGCAGTTAGAGCATTTTCTAGAAGGAAATTTTGTACACTAGCCTATCTATACCAAGAAGGTATTAGAAAGATTTAATATAAATAAATCACATCCTTTAAAAAACCCCATGGTCGTGAGATCCCTTGAAGTGGATAAAGATCCTTTTTAGAGCAAGGATGGAAAATGAGAAAGTATTAGGACCTGAAGTCCCATATTGATGTATCTTGCAAATTGCACAAGGTCCGATATTTGCATTTACAGTAAATTTGCTAGCAAGACACAATGCAACCCCAGCTAGAAGATATTGGGCTAGTGTTAAGACTTTACTTAGATACCTCCAAGGTACTCGAGATCTTGGATTGTTTTTCTAAAAGAACTAAGACTTGACTATAGTGGGATATACGGATACTGGCTATCTGTGTGATCCCTACAGTGCCAAATCACAGACTGATTTTGTGTTTCTCTGTAGTGGTATGGTCGTTTCTTGGCAGTTTTGTAAGCAGACCCTGGTGGCTATTTCTACCAACCAATTAGAGATCATAGTTTTATATAAAGCCTAATGTGAATGTGTTTGGCTAAGATGTGTGATTAACTATATCCAGAAGTCATGTGGTCTTAACACCGTCGATATCCCTACAATTATCTATAAAGATAATGCTGCTTGTGTTGCACAAATGCAAATGGGTTATGTGAAAAGGAATATCACGGAGCATATTACTCCTAAACTTTTCTATCCTCACGAACTCTAGAAGAACAATAAGGTAAAGATTTTATAAACTAAGTCATGTAAAAATCTTGCCAATTTATTCATTAAATTTTTACCAAAATCTACATTCGAAAGATGTGTTAATGGTGTTGAAATGAGATGACTTAGAGATATACAAAGTTTAGGGGAAGTAAATTCTTGAACCATGACCCTTATTATGATTCTGAAGATCCTAATGTAAATCTAGAAGATTATATGTTGTACTCTTTTTCCCTTAGGGAATTTTTCTAAAGTTTTTTCACATGAAGGTTTTTAATGAGGCAACTAGTGCAACATAAAGTGCGAGTGCAATGTACTCTTTTTTCATCTCATTTTTCGCACTGGGTTTTTTAGTGGAGTTTTTGATGAGACATGTGCATACGCAATATTTGTCCAAGGGAGAGTGTTATGAGATAAGATATTCATAACTGTTTCAGTTAGACTCTTATGTGTGGGCAAATCCGAACTTATCTCTTACTATTTCTTTATATATTAGGCATCCTCCTTGTACAAGAGATCAATCTAATAAAAGCGAGAGAACAGAATTTCCTCCCTACATTGTGTGTGTTCCAGTTCTTGTTTTTGTGATTTCATTGGTATACTATTGATTGATCGTAGGTGAACAACTACGTTTTACAGCAATTTTGACTTTGCACCAGAATTAAGGTCACGATGAAATTAAGAAAGGATGAGAAAAAATAACTTGCATATCTCTCATAATTGTCTTGGAAAAAGAAAGAATAAATAAATAAATACTTATGGTTTAGAAATAATAAATAAAAGTATAATAGAAAATACCTCATCAAATTTACGTGCAATTCTTATATTTCTCAACAAATCTATTCAAATTACGAATCTTATATTCTCAATAGAGGTACCAGCACTCAGTAGTAGTGGTTCAGTTGCTTCCACGGACAATTCGATCAAAATTATTTTAGTAGACATGCATCTATGCATCTCTTCATAGTGCCCACAAATAATCAGTCTTATCAAATAGGATTGTGGGCAGCACTGAATCCAATCAAATCACCCTTTGAAGCACATGTACTTATAATCTGAACAGCATCTAACTTATATTGATTACTGTAAAAAATATCACCTGCTTAGACATGGTAACCATTACATAAATAAACTATGAGCAAAACAACAATGCAATTGCAGAAATTAATTACGATGAATTTTGTGACAAGAGAAAACAGAGCATCTCACAACATAAAACTTTGGGAACACAAGATAAATAGCAAAAAGAAGCAAATAAGTTGTTCATTGAGTGAAAGATAGCAATTTTCACTCTTAATAATCCATATGGTCATACCATTAAAAGATAAGTAAAACAAATTACATTCACTAACGAACTGTTAAATGATATGTATGATCAATTTGCCTAGATGGCAAGCAGGCAGAACTCCTTGTTCCATCACAAAGTCCACGTTTAAGATGGCAACCAGTTGGACATACAACTAGAACTGAGACTTGTCAAGGCTGTCGAAGTAGGGATGGTCCATTGCAGCCTTAGCAGATATCCTGCGTGCTGGATCATACTGAATCATTTTCTGCAAGAAAAATTAATCACGAAAATATCAGCTCATAGCTTGCTTAAGGGAATGTATAACATCCTGCAGTCATATAAGTTAATCAATGTTGTCATGATAATCAATGTTGCATGCTTGATTCTGCTCTCTACTCACAAGTTAATCAATGTTGTCATGATAAGTGAAATGGAAAAACTGAGTTGAAGCATGTTTGACTCCAAAAAAAAGCACACGCACACCAAAAAATAAATCAATCAGCTCAACATGCTACAGTTTTACACCAAAAGAATATGCAGATACCCTTTTGAAATGGAAATATAAGCCACGAATCAGCAAGCATAACTTGGAATTTATTGAATTGAAGACAGAACTTAGAAGCTAAGTGCATATTTAGTTGACAGGTCAATACTTTTCCAATACAGAGAACATAGAAATTAGAATTAGCATAGTTCAGTCTTTTAATTTAGGGAAAATTTTGTTGGTGCCACTGAAAGAGTGTGCAATTTTGGTTCTGCCATTAGTGTTTTCATCGTTTCACTTTGGCCACACTACTGTTTTCACTTTATCATCCTCCTTTTGTCATTTCTGTCAGTTGACTATGAGTTGACCGTCAATCGAAATTGTTCCTTCTATTGTGGGTTCCGAGGCATCTCTTGTGGGTGTCACTGTAGGTAAAGTGGTACAAACCTGCGCAGGGTAAAATCTTGAATTCAAGCTAGTCTCTTGGATTGGAGACTACAGAAGCCATACTCACTATTAGTAGGGTCTTTCGAAAATAAAAAACTTGCAACTCTTTAAGCAAAATTTATTTTCTTTCAAAGAAAGAACTTGCAACTCTTGTAGATGGAGTGGATAGGAAATTGGGGTATTTTAGAAAAGCATCTACTATATTCATATTTATTATACTTGCTGAGTACCTAGTACTCACCCTTGTTAAATCTCCCCTTGCTTAGACGGTGAATTCCATGGATTGTCCTCCGAAGCTTGGGTGGAGGACTATTCGCAGGAGCGGGATTTATTGGAGGATGGTTATTACTACTACAATCAGGAGTAGTAGAAATAGTCGACCTTATTCCCACACTAGCGAGTCAGCCGGTAGTCGTCCGGCGGGAGATAGCAGGTCTAGTTGTCCTTTTGCTATAATGTCTTTATGTAAAACTAAGGTATGTAATATAATCTGTGTGGCTAATGGAATGAAATAAAGCTTTCATTTGTAAGTCTCTAATTATTGTTCAGCTGCAACACTCTGTATACAGTATAGTAACTAATAAAGTATCAGAAAGTTAGATGTTTTGCTAGTTACTGTATTGAGGTCTATATAATTAACTCTAGGTGATAGTGATTACTAGGGGTTAATTATACAGGTCACCACAGCTGGTATCAGAGCAGTAGTTACGATAACCACGCTATAGATAATTAGAGTCGTTTTAATAGAAAGGTAGGATATCCTAGCTATATGGCTCTAATTATATATTACCTCTCATCTTGTCATTTATTAAAATGCTAATTTACTTAATTATTTTTGCAAATTTAGTCACCTCTACTAATTAGCCACCTTTTTGCAAGATGACCTGTTCTAGGCTTCTAGCGGCGTAGGTGCGGGGTTCGCATATCATCGCTTTGTCGCAGATAGTCGTAGAGTTAGGAGAGGGGTGGTTAGAATATTTTCAGGAGTCATTTGATGATTTGTCTACCCCTAAGAGGAAAGGAAGGAGAAAAAGGTGGAAAAAATTGATAAAATGCCACCCCTGATATTGCCGCTCGCTAAAATACCACTCTTCTCTCAATGACATGTGGGACCTTCTGTGTCTATGACAGTGGGCCCGAGTGGCATTTTAACGAGGACCAATGTTAGGTGTGGCAAAATTTCAAATCTCCCCCCTAAGGTGGGAGTGGCAGTGAGTGGGTTGACTGTACAACCTAGTTACTACGAGTGGGTTTACCTCCTTGTGTTATCGTGCAGATCCTTTTTTACCCCTGCAGGGCTCAGTTTGCAAGTTACCTGAGCACCTCCTCCTTTAGTGAGTTCCTCCTATATACTCAGGGAGTCTCTCGACGCCAAGCCCCTTCCACACCTTATCCACAGATAGCTAGTGAGGCTTGGGACCTTTAGCCCGGAGGGTCACTTGCCACTACATGATGGCAGCCGATGCCATGTACTGTAAGGGGATGACAGACGCTGAGACGCTGAGGATAGGGCGACGTACTAGTGTCAGCAATATAGTGAGACTGAGTCAGCCCATCAAGCCCTAGAGATCGCGCTTCTGAATATGATGCCCCCACCTTCTAGGCCAGAGGCCGACTCCGATGTAGATCCCTTCACTACACCGACTCACATCCCACCGCCCCAAGACCACTCCACCACCTCCAAAGAAGAACACCTCCTCATCAAGACACCTTCTTTCCGAGAGATAGGTGTCCTAGCTCCAGCAGTACCCTCAAACATCTACCCACCTCCTCCAGAGTATGGCATTCTCTCTCATATATGTTTGTACCTTCCACCTCCTATCCTCAAGACCATCACAGTAGTCACCCTCTGGCCGCACCACCACATAAGTGCACCCCGGCCCTATTCTCGAGGCTTCTAGGGCATCCAGGGTCAGGGGGGAGTAGAGGATCCCGAGGAGGATCCTAAGGAGGACCCCGAGGAGGTAGACTAGATGGGGTAGCAGTGTTTGTGTAATATTTATGTGATAGTCTATTGTCAGAGTTTGTATGAGGTGGTATCCTTAATTTGTATAACTCCTATGTACTCATTTATGTATGTCATAACCTATATTAATGATGTTTTCCTACGTTAAATTCTAGTGAGTGCTAGTATGCCTTCTTTTGAGACATGATATGTGTATGTTGCTATTTAAATTATATACTGTTGTCATTTTTATTTTAGCATGATAACTAATATGTTTGGAGCTGCTGTCCTCTTACATTAAAAATGTTATTTGCCATGATAAATATGTTGTTAATGATAGAAATCACGTCTATGTTCATATGTTGCCTCTATGTTGTCATGAGCATGCATGTATTGATCGATATTTAGCAACATACACATATCATGTCTCAAAAAGAAGGCATACTAGCACGAAAAGAGGCACTCATTAGAATTTAAAGCAGGAAAAATCATTAATAGAGGTCATGACATACATAAATGAGTACATAGGAGTCATACAAATTTAAGACACCACCTCATACTGAAAGACCATGTGGAGGTCTATCCTTGGGTGTGATGAGTAATTGACAAGATTTGAGATTGGTTTGATTTGAAATTGAGTTTGATTTGAATTGGATCTTCAAATTGAAGCAATTTGAGTGTTGGTTACTTTTCCCAGTGCTACCGGCCTGGGGGCGGTTGCATCGGACCGTGGAGTGAAATTATGATTGATTAATGATTTTGTGATAATCATTGAATATATTTGTGGGCATTGCTATGTGAAAGATTTTCCTTGTCTTTGATGGTTGCAGGGCGACAGGGCTAGGTCATGGTGAGGCAGAGGATGACCGGACTAGGCGAGGAGCGTCGGAGGTCTAGGACGATCGGAGATCGCCGAAGATGATTGGAGATTAGAGTCTAGGCAAGCCAAGAAGACAAGGAAAGGAGATGATGCTAGCTAGATGCCGTGTGGATCAATGAGGGCCGTTGGATCACGATCTAGTTGATAGGTTAGTGGGTCTAGGTAATATGCTTTGAAAACCGTGCAAGAAAACCCGGTATGTGTGTGGGTTTTGGGTTAGCCCTTGCATGGCTGTGTGAGTGGGTTAATCCTAGCCCTTAGATGACTTCTTTAGGGTTGAGGGCTGCATCTAAGGGTGGTAGGTGGCCCAAGAGTAGTATAAATAGGGGTGGAGGGGTAGCCTCCTCCCCTTAAAGGTTGTAGAGGTTTTTGTGCTCCTTTGAGTTTTGCCCACTTTGTTGTGAGGCTTTGTAAACCTCCTCCTTCCAGAAATGCAAAGATTTTTCATTCATGCTTGAATTTACATTATGCACTTACTTTATGTCTTAAATTTAGCATTTAAATTCCAGCAATTTACTTTCTCGTAATTTGCTTTCTTGCAATTTGGATCTGCCTCTCCTCATTCTAAATGCTGATCTTGGATGTTTTGAGTGTGTCCATATGGTTTTACATCTCTTTTGCACTCTAGGATATAGTAGAGATCATTTTTTCTATCAAGTTGTAACTCTGTCCAGAATTTGTTATGCGCGTAATAGTCAGTATTTAATTTTTAGAAAAATCTAGAAAATTTATTTTTGAGTAATTCTTCTTGGAGAAGGTGTGGGACTCTCATATGCATCTGTAGAAAACTTTTGGAGTCCACTTGTTGCACCGTTTTGGTGCCATGAGGTGAAAATCGAGCCCCAAATTTTCTGCTCGAAGTTCCTAACTATCTGTGTTCTTAGATTTTTACTGATTTTTCTATAAGGATTTTTGAGGTTAAACTTGGTGGAGTTCTTCACAAGTCATCTACTCATAGGGAGAAAAATTCTCAAAATTTCTTGAGCACCAAAAACCCACCAACCACCTGTTCAAATTAAGGATAGTTTCTGAAAATTCTGCTTTTGCTATTCTGAAAGTGACTTTTGTGATTTGAATTGATATCCTTTCTAAAAGCAAGAGTTGAATTGATTCATTTTTATTTTGGACAATAGACAACCAGAATTGTGACTCAAAAATCCCCACATATTCTATGATACTCATTCATGCAAGCTAGGGGTACACATAGTTGTCTAGTTGTTCGGGTTTTTCACGATTTCCTTTGCGCGATCTTTTTGAGGTATTAGTTGGAGTATTTTGAGGGAAAATTTTATTTGCGACCATTCACCCCCCCTCTGTTCGCCATCTCGATCCTTCAATTGGTATCAGAGCTGGTTTTACTCTTCCATAGATCTTGACCGGTCTCGAGAGCCATGGCGATAGACAAGTATTCCACCAAGCCTCCCATCTTTTGCGGTGTCGATTTTTCTTTTTGAAAGTCCCGGATGGAGTCATACATCACTGCCCAGGGCTTCCTGATATGGCAGAAGGTGAAGCTCCCATATGAGGTTCCTGCCGATGAGAATGTCATGGCCGGCAATATGGCTGACGTTGAGCCAAATGCTAAGGCGAGGAACATTCTCACACAGGACTCACCAGAGTGAGTATGATCGATCTTCACTGCGATCCGCTTTCACGAGATTTGGGTGACCTCGATGCATACCATGAGGGCACTACCCAAATCAAGACCGTGGAGGCAGATCAATACTGCGTGAGTACAACAAGTTTGAACAACACGCCGTGAGAGTCTTGACGAGTGTTTCGATCGATTTACTAAAATTTTGAGTGATCTCCGGGCGCTTGGTTCTCGACGGATAATGCTCGCCACTTCTTGACCGTGACTTGATCTTCATGTTTGGGAAATGAAAGTGACCACCATCAAGGATACTACCGACTTGTCGACCTTGACTCTTGACGGGCTCTATTCCCGACTCAAGACTCATGAAATCGACGTCGTCTCTCGCAAGATGGCCTTCGTCACCGATCCCATTGGATCTTCTGTTGGTTTTTTCCTCTCCGCCCTTTGCGAGCTAAGCGATGATCAATTGGACAAGAGGGTGAGAGAGAGGTGGAGGAATCACCTGCTTTGAATGTGGTCGCCTCAACCACATTCAAGCGAATTGTACCAAACTGGAGAAGGGCAAGAACGACTCCGACGGTTCCGACAAGAACGACTATACCAACAAGAACAGCAACAAGAAGCCTCTAGTTCACGAGCCGACGCATGAGAAGAAGTACCGCAACTTCTCCAAGAACAAGAAGCTCTTCTATCAAGATCCTCGCCGCCTCGACGACATTAGCCTCCGACATGGAGACATGGAGCGATCGAAGGCGAGGATGATCCACAAGAGAAGAAAGGCAATGACGACTTCTCCTAAGATGTGCTTCATGGTGGACACCAACGACATCAACGACTCGAGCTCTACAAATGACACCCGGACGAGGTACCTTCCTATGACCAGCTCAAAAGTTTTTTGCAAATTAGAAAAATTTAATGCTAGAGCTTGAACTAGGTGTGTGGAGCTTGAGAAGGAAGTAAGTACCTTGACTCGGGAGTAAGATCTTCTCCCTCCCGAGTCACTGATGATTGTTCTTTATGTGATGATGCTTTGCTTGTGGAGCTTGAGAACCTAAGGACCTTACATGATAGTGTGCAAACTAAACTTGAAAATCTTATGTCGAAGAATGATAGCACTTGTACGCTTGATATTTCCTCTCTAGATGCTAGTTTTCTTCATACTCATGCTACTCCTTCATGTGAAAATTGCCCTAAGTTACTTGCTGAAATAAATGCCATGAGCGTTCACCTTAGGAAGCTTTCTTCTAGAAATGATGAACTTGAAATGCATACTTCTAAGGACCCTGTCAGCTCATGTGAGGGCTGTAAGCAACTAAAACTTGATAATGAAGCTTTAAATAACAAGTGTGCTAAACTTGATAAGGACTTACTAGATAAGTCACTTAAGAGTTGCTTGTATTATTCTGTGATTGAGGGTGACTTGGATAAAATACATGTTGAACTTAGGAAGAAATTAGAAGACCAAGCCCATAGGATTAGAGAAGCACTGTGCGTTTCTTGTGAGGCCCTCAAGATTGAGGCAGCCGTGTTGAGGGAGAAAAATGTATGTGCTGGTGTTTCTTCTTCTCTTTCTGGTTTTTCTTCCTCTCACCCCTGTTCTCTCTTCCGGGAGTGTGAGTATCTCATGAGCACTCTCGAGAAGTTTGTAGGAGGCAAGAAGAAGCTAAATCTCATTCTAGACCAATAAAAAATTAGCAGATTTAATCAGGGTCTAAGATTTGACTACTTGGAGCATGCTAGGGCTCATCCTCCTACCATTGTGCGTGGCTCCAAGAGTGGAGAGATTGTGATGGCTCGTAGGATGAGTACCACTGTGTTTAGGTCTGCTGAGGTTGTCCATGGGACTTCTGAGCAGAAGAGTGTTTCTCCCGCTACTACGCCTAGTAAGGTGAAGTATTCATGCACCTTCAGAAGAAAGATGGTCACCTAGTAGATTGCTTTTAGGCGCGCCAAGATCACGAGGCGTGAGCGTGTTGTCGCTCTTAGGGGTATTCAGAGTCATCCCTGCACTGAAAGTGCTTCTAAGGCACACACGGCTACTAGACAGATTAGAGGGTCACTGTTTTGGGCGGCAGCCCAGACTCGGTTTTCATGTCGTTTCATCGAGTTTTAGTCCCGAGTTGTTTGTGGTCATTTTTCCGCCCTCTTAATATTCCTCATTTTTTCATCGAGATAGATATAAGCAAAGGAGGTGTTTCAGTAGGAGATTTAGGCAATTTCATTGGGATGGTCCTGCCTTTGCACCACTGGCGGCCAAACCAAAGGATAGCTCCTACATCTTCTACTAGAGTTGCTTCTTCGATCTTGTGAGAGTCGAGCTGGCTGCATACACTCAGTGTCCGATTTCTTTCTCTGTGGTCGGTACTTTGAGACATCGTGTGATTCAAGATTGGGTTCCTGTGTCCTCACTTTATCCCAAAGATCGAGTCTCTCTATTTTGACTTGATCGAGTTCGCTTTGATGAGGAAGGAGATGTTTGGATTGTTGACTCGGTTGTTCTCGCCATACTAATCGGAGACTCTCGCTGGTTCTTCCCTAGTCCGAGCTCCCAAGTGATGAGTTGATCACTTTTGGGGATGCTTCTTCACGTAGTGTCATTGCTAAAGGCACCGCAGATTAATGAAAATTTTATTCTTAAGGACGTTGCCTTAGTGAGTAAGCTGCAATATAATTTGCTTTCTGTTTCTTAGCTTATCGATGACTCTTTCAAGGTAAGCTTTAAGAGTAATGCTTGTAGAATCCTTGATTCATCAGGAGAGTTAGTTTGCGGGATTTTTAGATTTTGGGAGTCTTTCGAGCTGATTTTTCTGTGTCTTCTGGAGACTCTCTTCTGTGTTTGATTTTTCTGTGGTCTAGTTGATAGGTTAGCGAACAGACCGTGATCCAACGGCCCTCATGATCCACGCGGCATCTAGCTAGCATCATCTCCTTTCTTTATCTTTTTGGCTTGCCTGGACTCCGTCTCCGATCATCTTTCGGCGATCTCCCGACCGTCTGGACCTCTGACGCTTCTCGCCTAGTCCCGGTCATCTTCCGCCTCGCCTAGTCAGGAGAATTAGAAGCAATCAAACACAAAAAAGAGTCTCCAGAAGACACAGAAAAATATGCTCGAACGACTCTCTCCCAAATCTAGAAACCCCGCAAACTAATTCTCCTTATGAATCAAGGATTCTACAAACATTACTCTTAAAACTTACCTCGAAAGAGTCATCAATAAGCTGAGAAACAGAAAGCAAATTATATTGCAGCTTACTCACTAAGGCAACGTCCTTAAGAATAAAATGTTCATTAATGCACCCCGCTAGAAGTGCACACAAGGTCCTTCGAGCCTTTTTTTATTGTATGCAGATTTTTCTTTGAATCTTTGAAAGACATAGCGGGGTGCAAATGTTTGACATTATTTGCATTATTTACCCACATATGTTTTTTTTTTGCATTTTTTTTAAAGCAATTGACTCATGCCACAATCGATCATCTCAAGAGAGACTCTTAAGAGAATGATCTTGGTCATACACAACCCATTCCAAGTTCATCTCAAGTGCAATGAGAAGCCGTCTTGTGAATGTGAGGTGTTGAGTCTAATGCGCACAAAAAGAGTCAATTTTGCTTCACTTTTATTTTAGCATTTTCATCATTAAGCTAGTGAAGGACTCAAGTATGGATCAAACAAGATTCACCCAAGTTGCTATAGGGACTCTAGAAAATTTGCATTTCACAAATCATGGCAAAAACACCTAGAGAAGAAACTTAACAAGTAAAACAACATGTTTTATCAAGTTTTCCTTTTAACGCTCATTTTTCAATTTTTGTAAGCTTAGCAAGATAAATGAACTTGGACATATCTAAGCAAGTAATTTTCTTCATAATATAGTATGGTGTATAAAATGAAACATGGATCATTTGCAAAATAGACAAAGCTCATAAAATGAAAAATCAAGTCTATATGCAATGCATGAGACAGATTCTTAAACTCCCCTTCAACATGTGATTCCATTTTAGGCACAAATCTGGTTCAAATTGAGTTATTAGCAAGATTAAGCTCAAGAAAGGTCGAAAAGAACTTAATTAAAACCAAAAACACGTAATGGAGGGAAGAAGTCAAGCTATGACTGGGTAGCTATAGAGCATAGAAAAGATAGCAAGAGAACACTAGGCTCGTGACTAGCTCTCATCTTCCCCGATGGCTCGACAAAGGAAAGCTAGCTCTCAAACTCCAAACTGGAGCAAACACGGACCACTGCCTACAGGGCCCAACACCGCTAGACCTACAAGACTATGAGTGAGCTCAACCGAGAAGAAGAAGAGAATAGCATCCTAAAGCATAAGATGAGAGGTCCATGCCGAGGCATGCCGAAGTCTAGGTGAAGTGAACTCGTAACTCTAGAAAATAAAACCCATAGCACCTGAACAAGACGAAAGAAGGGAAAATCTGGAAGAAAATATATACATATAATACAAATCAGCTCCCCTCACGAGGAAAGTGGTAAGGGCACACAACTCCAAGCTCACTCCTCAAGGCAACAAACCTAGAGCTATCCAAAGACTTGGTAAAGATATCGAGCCAGCCCGGTGGTCACTTCCCCAAACCGGAGCACTATGTCTCCTTTCTCCACATGGTCTCGGAGGAAGTGATATCTAATATCAATGTGCTTGGTAAGGAGTGTTTGAGACCGGGTTCTTGGCAATGCAAATGGCGTATGTTATCACGTAAAAGTGGAACACTCTCTATCTCTAACCCAAAGTCCCGCAAGGTCGATCTCATCCAGAGCACACAGGCATGACAACAATTGCGGCAGCAATATCGGCCTGGCGGTGACCAGGCGACTCCTAGATCGCTTCTTAGAAGACCAAGAAACAAGAGAAGTGCGTGTTGTATTCTTCCCATCTATCCTACAATAGCAAGAAAGTACGTGACGAGAAAAGGCTCTAAGGGATAGACAAGAAGAAGAAGAGTACCAAATACCATAATCAATGGTAGTTCAAGGTACACGAAAATGTAATTCCTCAGCCTCGGGCGATGAGAGACGCGAAGAAGCCTAGAAGCGAGCATACATACACACAAAGAAAGTGTATGTCCAACAAGCATGACAAGAAAGATACAAGAGAGAGCCAATCATGTTCAAAACTCCTTTTGATCAAGAAAACACCATCCTCACTGAACTCGAGGGGCGGCGGTAGCAGGCTATAGGAGTCATCCACAAAGCTTCCATCGGACATATCAAAACCGCCTCGGGAGGTCCCGAGTGTACTTACCTTCATGTAGAAGAGTACCTCCCGAGTCTCGCTTGATTTGGAAGCCGAAAATAACTCAACTCACCCATCATACTCATATCTCAAATTCTGTGCCTATCACCTCGTAAAATGAGAGAAGAGAGATTGAGATGAGCCACGAAGATAATATCGTCTACATAAATGCGGACGAGAAGGAAATGAGAATCTCGTGTCTCGATGAATAGAGTTTTGTCTACTATACCCATTTTGAAACCATGATCGAGAAGATAGGACTTAAGCCTTCTCATACCAAGCCCAGAGAGTGTCTTAGAATCCATACAAGGCTTTTGGAAAGCTTGTAGACATGGTCTTGGTATTTGGGGTTCTCAAACTCTCAGAGGTTGCTTGACATACTCTTCTCTTCCTCAATGAAGCCATTGAGAAATGCACTCTTGACATCCATTTGATAGAGCTTGAAGCCACAGGATCGCGTAGAAAATGCAAGGTGATTCTAATCAGTAGTACTCATAGTCAATGTTTATACATTTTCATTAGATTAGCTTCGTACAACCCATCCGCAAGTCATTTCAAGCTTATCAACTAAATGTCAACTCTGATCTGCCTTCTCCGAGGACATGCAGTCTCACGAGTATGACTTGATCAGCCATCGTTTGATCAATGTCAAATTTTAAGATCTTCAAGATTCACAACTGAAGCCAAATCGAAGTCACTTTCAACAGACTGATCTGTATCCTCATGTACACACACTATCAGTCCTTTAGAATGGTCAGTTTTGATTGTCATGCCATCATGTCATAGATGCTGCATCTCAACAGTTCAACCATCCAATGTTTAATTCAAAGATTAGATTTACACTCATTTAAAGCCATGAGATATCTTCATGAACACTCAACTCCATTAACTAACTTAATACACCTCCTATGAGTGATAATTTCTATAACCCATTAATTGAAATATGAAGATAGCATAAGCTCTACCAAACCCAGGACCTTAGAAGTCCTAAAGCTTTGAAAGCTAGATGTGACCCGTTTGGGGTTTCAACTAGCCGAACGTGCCTCATTACCACGCGCATATAGCTAGCATCATCTCCTTCTTGCTCTTTTGACTTGCCCAACCCGGATGATGCTAGAATGCAGGATGCACGCCGATCAAGAGGGCCGCTTGATAGGGTCTAGTTGATAGTTACGCTACTAGGTAGTATGCTTTGAAAACGTGCAAGAAAACCCCAATCGTCGGTTTTGGTTAGCCCTTGCACCCGCTGAGTCCAATGAATCCTAGCCCTTAGAGAGTGTCCTAGTTTGGGGACTCATCCAAGTTTCGGTGGCCCAAGAGTAGTATAAATCGAGGGTGGTTCTCCCTGAAGGTTTTGAGTTGCTCCTTTGAGCTTTGCCCACATGAAGTGAGGCTTTGTAAACCTTCCGCAGAAATACAAAGAAATTTTTACATTATTGTGAATTTAAATTCCAAGATCTCTTGGTGTTTACTTTACGAATTTAGATTCAGGATTTACGCTAGATTTACTGTTCCGCAATCTACCTTCATGCAATTTGGATTTGCCTCCTCCTTCTAAATAACGATCTTGGTTGTTTTGAGTGTGTTCATACGATTTTACATCCTTTTGCACTTTGATTGAGTAGAGCCCTGGTTAACTGGTTCTAGCTACACATCTTCCATCATCCTCATCCTCTCAAAGATGGTCTCGGAGGGATAAGAAAGAGCTGAAATATCGGATCTAGACTGGGGCTAGCCTCATCAAAGATCACGTCCACGGGTCTCTATGATCCTATGCATCACAACTCCGGACCCTATAGCACGAGGAAGTCGAGTAACCCGAAACGACCATCGAAAAGCAGACTCAAATTTATCTAGGTTGCAGTTCAAGATAAAAACACTTGCAACCAAAACAGCGAAAATGAGAAACAACTGGGCTTGCCCATACCTCAACTCATAAAATCCATGCAAATGTGCTCTAAAAAGCGATTGGAAACATGACAGCGGTAGGCTATAGCCTCGACCCAAAACTTCCTATAGTCTTGTACTCGTCTAGCATCGTCGCCATCTCAACGTGCTATTCTTCCTTTCCATCCCAATTTCTTTGAGGATGTATGGAGAGGAGGCGATCTCTAACCGGACTCTAGAAACTCTCAAAGTAGGAGTTCTTGAACTACGTGCCATTATCACTGCGTATAGCTCGTAATGCACAGGTGCTCAATAGACAACCTACTAACAAATCCTGAAGTGAGAAAAAGTCTCATCCTGAGGCCATGAAAAATACCCAAGGATACCTCGAAAAATCATCAACATATGACAAGGGCATACCACTTCCCTCCTGCTGACTACACTCCTGGACCAAGGTGTCCATGTTAAATCTTTGAGTCATCGATCATCACTCCGTGGCTGGAGGATGAGAAGTAACCATCTTGCCATTCGGCGGAGAGCAAACTAAGTCTTTGACCATCTTGAGTTTGGGCAAACCACGAATAAGATCGCTAACTGGCATAATGCAAACCAATGGACAAGTTCTCCTTCGCAAGAAGATTGGGACTCGAGCTAATGAGGGCTCAAAAAGCGGAGGCAATTCCAGAACAAACAATTAAACGGATCTATAGGCTTTCGGTTACCAAATAGAAAGAAGCATTATGGTTTTTAAAATTTTAGAAAACTTTTAAATTCCTGATCAAGTCAGAAAGAGGAGATGACTCGATCTTGGAAAAGAGTGAAGTCACAGGAACCCAATCTTTGAACCACAGGCGTCTCAAGTACCGACATAGAAAAGTGGACTCGAGTGTTTCTTTGATGATCGATGAACTCTAGTAGATGATCTAGGAGCCAAAAGCTGGGTTGGCCCTGTGCAAAAGCGGACCATCCCATGAAAGTGCCTAGGTCTCCTTCGAAAACACCTCCCGTATATCTAACACTCGATGGGAATAACGATTATCAAAGGACGTGAGTAAGCATCCAACTAGCATGACGATCGGCTAAAATCAAGTAAGCTGAATATTCCATAGTCACGGAATGCTGCCTTGTACAAAGCCTCAACTCTTTCAAGCATCTGCTCTTAATGAGCACTTCATTCAGGGATAGACCACTCCAATACCCCTATTAACTCATAAGTCACTACACCCTTGATGATTGCGCTACAACCTAGGATCACCATCTGAAGGGTTAGGATTATCCAATCAGCACACACATGCAGAGTCTAACCGTCAATCCTGCACACTACGGTTTCTTGCACGTTAAAGCATACTATCTAGACCCGCTAACCTATCAACTAGACCGCAATCCGATGGCCCTCATTGATCCACGCGATATAGCTAGCATCATCTCCTTCTTGTCTTCTTGACTTGCCCAACGATGATGTGCTAGATGTCAGGATGCCGCGGATCAATGAGGGCCGCTTGATGTGGTCTAGTTGATAGTTAGGTCAGGTAGTATGCTTTTGAAAATCGGCAAGAAAACCCTAGAGTGTGGGGTTTTGGGTTAGCCCTTGCATGCCGGTGAGGAGTATCCTAGCCCTAGATGAGTGTCCTAGGGTTGGGACTCATCCAAGGGTGGTAGGTGGCCCAAGAGTAGTATAAATAGGGGGGTGGCCTCCCCTAAGGTTTTGAGTTGCCCTTTGAGCTTTGCCCACATGAAGGAGGCTTTGTAAACCTTCCCCGTAAATACAAAGAAATTTTTTACATTATTGTGAATTTAAATTCAAGATCACATTATGTCTTTACTTTACAATTTAAATTCAGATTTACGCTATGATTTACTTTCCCGCAATCTATATTCATGCAATTTGGATTTGCCTCCTCCTTCTAAATAACGATCTTGGTTGTTTTGAGTGTGTTCATACGATTTTACATCTCTTTTGCACTCTTTGATTGAGTAGAGATCATCCTTTTTTCAAGTTCTAACTCGCTAGAACTTGTTCTTCACGCAGAGCTTAGTTTTTGGTTTTAGAAAATCAACAAAATCCTTTTTTGCGGATTCTTCTGGAGATTGTGGGACTCATATCCATCTCAGAGAAAAATTTTGGAGTTCACTTGTTGCACTGCTGTACGCCATGAGGTGAAACCAGCCCCAAATTTTCTGCTCAAAGTTCCCGACGCTGTGTTCATAGATTTATCATGATTTTCTACATGGCCTTTTGATCTGAAATTTGGTAGAGAGCTTCACGACTCATCTTCTCATAGGGAGAAAATTTCAATTTGTGAGTAGCGTAAACCCACCAACCTCCTGCTCAAATTAAAGACAGCTTCGAAATATTCTTGCTTTTCTAAAAGAGACTTTTGTGCCTTGGCTTAATCTCTTTAGAAAAGAAGTATTTGAATTGATTCCTCTCTATTTGGACACTTGACAACCGTGATTATGATTGAAAAATCCTCACATATTTTATGGATCTTATCCATGTAGCTGGATACACATAGTTGTCTTGTCGCTCCTGCTTAATGGTTTTTAATTTGAGGAGCACCGTTTTTTGCCGATCTTTTCAAGGTTTTAGTTGGAGTATTCTGGGAAATTTTATTTGTGACCATTCACCCCTCTGCTCGCCATCTCGATCCTTCAATTGGTATCGAGCTGCTTTTGTCTTCCATAGATCTTGACCGCCTCAAGAGCCATGGCGATTTTAAAAATCCACCAGCCTCCCATTTTCAATGGAGTTGATTTTCCTTTTGAAGTCCCGAATGGAGTCGACATCATCGCCGTGGCTTCTCGAATGGCGAGGTGAAGCTCCTGATGAGGTTCCGCCGATGAGGACGCCATGGTCAAATATGGCGACGTGAGGCAAACGCTAAGGCTAGGAACATCAATATGGCCTTAGCCGAGTGAGTACGACAGATTTCACCTTCGCTAAGTCCATTAGATTTGGGTAACCTCGATGCTTACCATGAGGGCACTACTCAAATCAAGACCGTGAGGCAGATTCAGCACGCCGAGTACAACAAATTTGAACAACGCTACCGTGAGAGTCTCGATGAGTGTTTGGTCGTAGTTTTACCGTCTACTTGCCTTTGGAGCCAGCCTTATTTTCCCATAATGTTGCCCTGGCTTTTTTTTGTTTTCCTTGAATATTTAATTTAAATTTCATTAGAGCCAGGGCCCACCTACCACAGAAGTGGAACAAAACCACAAACATCAAAATTTCCACCGGTTGGCAAAGAAGCCAACGTTTGCTAACTCGAGACCAGCCCCCATTGGAACCCGCACAAGTAGGAGATGATCTGAGGTCCCAATAATCAAACTAGACCTTGAATTAAGCAATTTTAGGCTAGAAGTGAGGTTTTCTTGCTAAAAAGTTAGTTTGCTCTAGATTCTTCACTTAAAATGCGAGAGACAAGGGAAGATGAGAGACTGAAGGGACAAGAGCATATTTGCTTCTAAAAATACTCTCCCAAATCTAGAAATCCTGCAAAACTAACCCTCTGATGAATCAAGGATTCTATAGGCATTACTCTTGAAGCTTACCTCGAAAAGAGTCATCGATAAAATTTGAAAGCAAGCGAGTTGTATTGCGGTTTACTTACTAAGGCAACATCTTTAAGAATAAAACTTTCATTAATGCAAATGGTACCTTTGCAATGACCCTACGAAGACCGCATCCCAAAAGTGATCAACTCATCACGGGGGCTCGGACTAAGGAAGAGAACCAGCGGGAATCTCGGTCATATGACAAACGGTAGGAATCAACAATCCAAGCGTCTCCTTCCCCATCAAAGCGAGCTTTGATCAAGTCAAGAAAGAGGAGATGACTCGATCTTGGAAAAAGAGTGAAGTCACAGGAACCCATCTTTGAACCACGGCGTCTCGAGTACCGACCATAGAAGAAGGCTGGACTCGAGTGTTTCTTTGATGATCGATGCAACTCTAGTAGATGATCTAGGAGCCAAAAGCTGGGTTGGCGGCCCAAGTGGTGCAAAGGCGGACCATCCCAATGAAGTTGCCTAGGTCTCCTTCGAGAAAACACCTCCTTGTGTGATATCTACCTCGATGGGAAGAAGGGAGTATCAAGAGGGCGGTGGGTAAGGCCCGACCACGACAGACTCGGGGCTAAAACTCAAAAAGCGACATGAAAACCAAGTCACGGATCTTTGTCCAAAAAGCGGCGACTCTCTAACTTTGTCTAAGCGGTCGTGCCTTAGGAGCACTTTCGAGTGCAGGGGATGACCTGGAATACCCTAAAACATCAACACGCTCACTGTGGAGTGATCTTGGCGCTGAGCTGAATCTACTAGGTGATCATCCTTCTTCACGGAAGGTGCATGTGTACTGCCTTGTTAGGCGAGAAGCAACAAGAGAAGCATCATACAGTGGAAGTCCGTGGACCACACACCGGAGACCTAAACAGTGGTGCTCAACTTTGGGGCAACCACTATCTCTCCACTCTTGGAACCACGCGCAATGGTAGGAGGATGAGTCTAGCGTGCTCCAAGTAATCAAATCCTAGACCTTGATTGAATCTGCTAATCTTGGGTACGGTCTAGAATGAGATTGAGCTTCTTCTTGCCTCCAACAAATTTCTCGAGAGTGCTCATAAGATCTTGACACTCTCGGAAAAGTGGGCGCATGAAGAAACAAGGGAAGAATAGAAAGCGAAGAAGAGATCGAGCAGTAGCGTGCATATTTTTCCCTATACACAATTTGCCTCAAATTTGAGAGACTCATAAAAGCACAAGAAGCATCTCTAATTCTACCAACACGGGCCTCAAACTTCTTCCTAAGCTCTGCGTGGACCTTATCCGTCATCCTTAACCCCAACACCACGACAAACAACCGGTTTGTGATTTAACTAGTAAATCCTTAGCAAGTTGATCACACTTGACATTCAAAAGCATCATTGTCAAGTTTGGTTTGCTTCTGACCCTCACATGGTATTTGGGTCCTTAGAAGCATGCATCTCAAGTTCATCATTTCTAGATGAAAGCTTTCTAAGGTGTGAGCTCATGGCATCAATCTCGACAAGCAATTTAGGGCAATTATTACGAGGAAGCATTTGTGTGGGCATGAGAAAAACTAGCATCGGCGGGGAATATCAATAACAACGAGGACTAGCATTCTTGACTTGATTCTCAAGATCAACAAGCACACTATCATGCAAAGTCTTTAGGTTCTCGACTCCTGACAAAGCATCACATAATGTCTGTTTGTCGAGTCTCGGGAGGAACATGATTTAAGTGAAGCTAACTCAAGAGACAAACTATCTACCTCCTTCTCTCTCTTCGAACACCTCGACCTAGCCTTGCATGAAACTTGCCTAATTTACAAAGGCATCATTTAACTCATCGTAGAGTGGGTACCTCATCGGAAATGTCATTTATCTGTTCGGAGTCGCTCACTTCAATGGCGCTTTGCCATGAAGCACATACGAAGAAGTAAATCGCGCCTTTCTTCTCTTCGCGGATCATCCTCGCCTTCGTATCCAGTCTCCGGTGTCGGAGAGTTGATGTCGTCGAGCGGCGGAACATGATGGAAAAACTTCTTGTTCTTGGAGAGATTCACGGTACTTCTTCTCGTCTTGCAGTTCCTGAGCTGAGAGCTTCTTGTTGCAGTTCTTGTCGGTGTAGTCGTTCTTGCCCAAAGCCGTGGCGTCGTTCTTGCCCTTCTCGGCTTAGAGCGGTTAAGCTCGAATGTGGTTGGGGCCACCACACTTGAAGCGGTGATCATGCCACCTCTTCTTCTCTCCCGCTCTCTTGTAAATATTGGAAAATTTTTGACGACGAGCAAGCTCATTTACGAAAATCGTTCGAAATTTCATCGCTTCTACGTCATGAAAGAAGCGGAGAGAAAAACCGAAAGCAAAGTCAGAGAAAATCGAGAAGAGGACCCAATGGGATCGGTGACCAAAGCCATCGTGAGATTTTATCTTGAAGAGCGACATCAATCTCATGAGTCTTGAGGGAATAAAAGCCGTCAAAAGTCGAGAATCGACAGTCGATGGTGTCCTTGATGGTGGTCACTTCATCTCCCAAACTTAGAAGGTCGAGTCACGGTCAAGAAATCACAGGAGCATTATCAGGAGTCGGGGTATATATGCCATGCTCGGAGTCGCTCAAAATCTTGAGTAAGCGGAAACCAAAGCGCTCATCGAGACTCTCACCGGTAGCGTTGTTCAAATTTGTTGTACTCGGCGCTTGCAGCCTGGTCTGCCTCCGCGGTCTTGATTTGAGTAGTGCCCTCATGGTAAGCATCGAGGTTACCCAAATCTCGTGGGCGGGCGAAGGTGAAAATCTGTCGTACTCCTTGGTAATTAAGCCTGTATAAGGATGTTCTAGCCTTAGCGTTTGCCTCAACATCGACCATATTTAGACCATGGCGTCCTCATCGGCGGGGAACCTCATCACAGGGAGCTTCACCATACGCCATATCGAAAAGCAGGGCGGTGATGTCGACTCCATTAGGGACTTCAAAAGGAAAATCAACTCCATTGAAAATGGGAGGCAGTTAGAGTATTTGTCCATCGCCATGGCTCTTGAGAGACCGATCAATATCTATGGAAGAAACAAAAGAAACTCGATACCAATTGAAGGATCGAGATGGCGAGCAGAGGGTGAATGGTGCGCCAAATAAAATTTTCCCCGAATACTCCAACTAAAACCTTGACAAGATCGCGCAAAAGAAAACCGATTGCTCCTCAAATTACCAAAACATACAAAGGCACGACTAGACAACTATGTGTATCCTAGTTTACATGGATGAGATCCATAAAATATGTGAGGATTTTTTAATCACAATCACAGTTTGTCAAGTATCCAAATAAAGAGAATCAATTTAAATACTCTTTTCTAAAAGAGATCAAGCCAACACAAAAGTCTCTTTTAGAAAAGCAAGCGGATATTTGGAAGCTATTTTTAATTTGAGCAGGAGGTTGGTGGGTTTACGCTACTCACAAAATTATGAGAAATTTTCTTCCTATGAGTAGATGAGTCATGAAGCTCTCTACCAAATTTTAGATCAAAAATCCATGTAGAAAAATCATCATAAATCTATGAACCTGAGATAGTCGGGGAACTTGAAGCGAAAATTTGGGGCTCGGTTTTCACCTCATAGGCCCAAGCGGTGCAACAAGTGAACTCAAAATTTTTCTCTGAGATGGATATAGAGTCCGCACAATCTCCAAGAAGAATCATGCAAAAAGGATTTTTCTAGATTTTTCTAAAACCAAAACTAACTCTTGTGTGAAGAACAAGTTAAGGGCGAGTTAGAACTTGAAAGAAAGATGATCTCTACTCAATCAAAGAGTGCAAAAGAGATGTTAAATCATATGAACACCTCAAAACATCCAAGATCGCATTTAGAAGGAGGGGAAAAAATCAAATTGCATGAATGTAGATTGCGGGAGAAAATAAATCATTGCGTAAATCTTTGAATTTAAATTGCGTAAAAGTAAAGACATAATGTAGATCAGAATTTAAATTCACAATAATGTAAGAAATTTCTTTGTATTTACGGCGGGAAGGTTTACAAAGCCTCACTTCATATGGGCAAAGCTCAAAAGAGCAACTCAAAACCTTGAGGGGAGGAGACCTTCCTCCCCCTATTTATACTACACTTGGGCCACCTACCACCCTTGGATGAGTCCTCAGACCCTAGGACACTCATCTGAGGGTTAGGATTATCAACTCACACATCCATGCAAGGTTAACCCAAAACCACTTTTATCTCAAGATTTTCTTGCACGGTTTTCAAACATACTACTCTAGACGCTAACCTATCAACTGACCGCCTTGTCAGTGGCCCTCATTGATCCCATGACATATAGCTAGCATCATCTCCTTTCCTTGTCTTCTTGACTTGCCGTGCTGATGCTAGATCTTGTGGATGGATCTTGTGAATCAATGAGTGGATATCAGTGCAGTTGACTAGATATAGTCTGATAGCAATGGTACAAGTGGTGGTTTAGATATCTAACTGATTTTGATTTTACTAAAAAATGGCGTTATTAACCCATGAATGAGATGTCAAAAGTGAGAACTGTTCAAGTGACAAACAACTTTTGGACAGCAGTGAATGGCCTCCCTTGAAATTGTGAGAGGACTCATATTTATACATGAACAATCTTTAGCCTTTCAGTTCTGATTGCGGTTTTGCGAAATGAGGTGGTGAGACCCCCAATTTTTAACATCCAAAGTCACTGTTACAGTATCAGGTGGCATGAGTCTTGCTCATGGTTGCCTTGGAAACTGAATCTTGGTGATCTCAAGAGCATGGCATCTCACCAGGCCTCCATTTATAGTACTTTGATCCCGAGTCGCGCATGGCACCAAGAACTCAAATGCGCTAAGGCTTGATTCGGGATGCAATGAGTTGAAAGCAGGTTGGGAGAACAAATTTGAAAGGCTGGAAAAGCCGCGGCGATGTCGGTGAGACCAGTGCCAATGAGTGAAAAGGAGTTCATGGCAGGAGTTGTGGAATGAAGTTCATGAAACTGGGAGATGGCTAGGATGGATTGGGACGGTTTGATTGTGATTCGACATCGAGTTGATCCGGAGTGAGAACAGTGGGAGTGCAGGATCATGATGTGAGGCTGGGAAGGGACAGGAGTCAGAAGCTCTTCAGGAGTGCGTTCCTCAGTGGCTGACGGCCTTCAGGGAACTGCTTCACCCGAACCATGTTTCGCTTTCCAGCTCCTTGAACAAAGGTAGAAGCAATCTTCTCACCATGGTTTCAAAATGGGTATAGTAGACAAAACTCTATTCATCGACACCGAATTCTCATTTTCTTCTCGTCCGCATTTATGTGGACGATATTATCTTTGGTGGCTCATCTCAATCTCTTGTGTCTCATTTTTCCGAGGTGATGAGCACAGAATTTGAGATGAGTATGATGGGTGAGTTGAGCTATTTTCTGGCTTCCAAATCAAGCGGACTGGAGGGTACTTTCCTACACCAAGGTAAGTACACTCGACCTCCCGAGGCGGTTTGATATGCCCGATGGGAAGCCTGTGGATGACTCCTATGGCCACCACCGCTTTGCCCTCGAGTCTGATGAGGATGGTGAACTCGCGATCAAAAGGAGTTTTGATCATGATTGGCTCTCTTGTATCTTACTACCTCGTGGCTCGACATACACTTTGTCAGGTGTATGTGTGCTCGCCAGCTTCTCCTCGCTCTCTCATCGCCAAAGCGGTGAAGCGATTTCGTGTACCTTCGAGCTACCATTGATTATGGTATTTGGTACTCTTCTTCTTCTTGTCTATCCCTTAGAGCCTTTTACTCGATGCAGACTTTGCTTGTAGGATAGATAGGAAGAGCACTTCGCACTTGCCAATTCATTGGCACTTCTCTTGTTTCTTGGTCCTCTAAGCGATGCCGAGTCGCATGATCACCACACGAGGCCGAGTATGTTGTCGCACCATTGTCAGAGCAGTGCTCGGATGAGATCGACCTTATGGGACTTTGGGTTACGATAGAGAGTGTTCCACTTTTCTATGACAACACTTCGCTATTTGCATTGCCATGAACCCAAGCAGTAAAGACTCCGGAATTCAAGCACATTGATATTAGATATCACTTCCTTAGAGACCATGTGGAGAAGGGGGATATCGTGCTTTAGGTTGTAGAGAGTGACCATCGCTAGCGATATCTTCACCAAGCCTTTGGATAGCTCCAGGTTTGTTGCCCTGAGGAGTGAGCTTGGTGTCGTGTGCCCTTACGGCTTATTGTGAGGGGGAGCTAGTTTGTACTTTATGTATTATATGTATATACTTTTTCTTCCAGCTTTTCCCTTCTTTCGCCTTGTTCAGGTGCTATGGGTTTTATTTTCTAGAGTTCGAGTTCACTTCACCTAGACTTCCGGCATGCCTCGCATGGACCTCTCATCTTATGCTTTAGGATGTTATTCTCTTCTTCTTCTCGGTTGAGCTCACTCACAGCCTTGTAGGTCTAGCAGTGTTGGGCCCCGGTAGACAGTGGTCTGTGTTTGCCCTCGGCCGGAGTTTGAGAGCTAGCTTTCCTTTGTCACTCATTGGGGAAGATGAGAGCGAGTCTGAGCCTAGTGTTCTCGCTATCTTTTCTATACTCTATAGTCACCCAGCTTGCGCTCAATCTTTCTCTCCTCATTTACGTATTTTTGGCTTCGATTAAGTCCTTGAGTTTCTCATTTGCCTAATTCTGCTAATAACTCAATTTGAATCAAATTTGTGCTTAAAATTGATTCACATATTGAGGGGGAGTTTGGGAATCTGTTTATGCATTGCATATAGACTGCATTTTCTCTTATTTTATGAGCTTTGTCTATTATGCAATTGACTCAATCTTCATGTAATGCACCTTGCTACATCTTTTGAAGAAAATCACTAGCTTCGAGTTATCCAAGTTCATCCACCATGCTAAGCTTGTTAAAATTTGAAAATTGAAAGTTTTAACTGCAAAACTTGATGAAACATGTTGCTTTTTCTTGCTAAGTTTCGTCTCTAGAGGTATTTACCATGATTTGTGAAATTTTGGAGTTCTCTAGAATCCCTATAGCAACTTGGGTGAAACTAGCTTGATCCATACTTGAGTCCTTCAAATTGCTCATATGTGCTAAAATGAAAACAAAATTGACTCTTTTGTGCAAAATTGATCTCAACACTTTGCATTCACGAGACCGCCTCCCATTGCACTTGGGATGAACTTGGAATGCATCGTAGTATGACTAAGACCATCCTCTTAAGAGTTCTTCTTGAGATGGTCAAGATGGCATGAGTCAATTACTCTTGAAAAATGCAAATAAACAAAAAACATATGTGGGTAAAGAATGCAAATTATGTCAAATATTTGCACCCGCTATGTCTTTTCAAATACTAAGGCAAAAGTTACATTATATGGAAAATGAGCTCGAAGGACCTTGTATGCACTTCCGATTTCCCAAAGTGTTGAGTAGGTTGAACTCTAGGTTTTCCATTTGATCCTATGAGTGGTGTTTGCTTCTAGCTTTGAAACTTTTGCTAAGTTTTGCACTTGTTCAAATCTTGCTAAAATAAAATCTTGTAAACAAAGCTTGTGAGCAAAATGAATTTGTTCTTGGAGACATCCTAGTTTAGTCATTTTCTAAATTGACTAGCTTGGTAACATATCTTGTCATTCTGATCAGTTGGATAATCTTCAAAGCTCCTTAGGTTGCATCTCATGCATACATATTCAAAGGGGGATAAAAAAATGACTTCTTGATGCCTATATTGCCAAAAGGGGGAGAAAATGTAGAAAATGTATCTTCAAAGAAAAATTTTAATCCACTTTGGTTCTTATGATCTTTGTGACAATTGCAAATTTTTATGATCATAAGCATATTCGAGTGTTCCTTGTGAGTTTTATTGGATATTTTAGAGCTTTTATGGAAAACTTGCTCTTTCTCTTGTATTGCTCTAAAAATCCTTCTAGCCAACTTGGTCATGATATTATTTCTTTCTCTCTGGACCGAGTTTGGCTTTGCATTCAAATTGCTTTCTTCTTTTTATTCAAACTCAATACTTATGCATTTTCATGTGTTTGTCAATATACTCATCAAGGGGAGATTGAAAGACCATGTGGAGGTCTATCCTTGTGTGTGATGAGTAATTGACAAGAGTTGAGCTTGGTTTGATTTGAAATTGAGTTTGATTTGAAGTGAATTGGATTTGAAGCAATTTGAGTGTTGGTTGCTTTTCCTAGTGCTCTGGGCACAGGCGTAGCACCGGAATTACATTGAGTGAAATGATGAGTGATCAATGATTTTGGGATAATCATTGAATATCTTTGTGGGCATTGCTATGTGAAAGGTTTTTCCTTGTCTTTGATGGTTCAGGCTGACGGTGCTAGGTCATGGTGGGCGGAGGATGACCGGACTAGGCGAGGCGCGCGGAGGTCCGATTGGCCGGAGATCGCCGGAAGATGATCGGAGACGGAGTTCGCAAGTCAAGAAGACAAGGAAAGGAGATGATGCTAGCTAGATGCGCGTGGATCAATGAGGGCCGTCGGATTGCGGTCTAGTTGATAGGTTAGCGGGTCTAGGTAGTATGCTTTGAAAATCGTGCAAGAAAACCCTAGATGTGTGCGGGTTTTGGGTTAGCCCTTGCATGGTGTGTGTGAGTGGGTTAATCCTAGCCCTTAGATGAGTGTCCTAGGGTTGGGGACTCATCCAAGGGTGGTAGATGGCCCAAGAGTAGTATAAATAGGGGTGGAGGGTGGCCTCCTCCCTTGAAGGTTTTGAGTTGCTCCTTTGAGCTTTGCCCACATGAAGTGAGGTTGTGTAAACCTTCCCACCGAAATACAAAGAAATTTCTTTACATTATTGTGAATTTAAATTCGCATTTACATTATGTCTTTACTTTACATAATTTAAATTCAAGATTTACGTTCACGCATTTACTTTCCCGCAATCTACATTCATGCAATTTGGATTTGCCTCCTCCTTCTAAATCTTGATCTTGGATGTTTTGAGTGTCTTCATATGATTTTACATCTCTTTTGCACTCTTTGATTGAGTAGAGATCATCCTTTCTTTCAAGTTCTAACTCTGTCCAGAACTTGTTCTTCGCGTAGTAGTTAGTTTTTGGTTTTTAGAAAAATCTAGAAAAATTCTTTTTGCGTGATTCTTCTTGGAGATTGTGCGGGACTCCCATATCCATCTATAGAAAAATTTTGGAGTTCACTTGTTGCACCGTTTGGGCACCATGAGGTGAAAACCGAGCCCCAAATTTTCTCGCTTTCGAAGTTCTGTTGTCTGTGTTCATAGATTTATCATGATTTTTCGACATGGCCTTTTGATCTAAAATTTGGTAGTGATTTTCATGACTCATCTGGTCATAGGGAGAAAATTTCTCATAATTTTGTGAGCAGCAGAAGCTCACCAACCTCCTATTCAAATTAAAGACAGCTTCTGAAAATATCTGCTTTTGCTTTTCTAAAAGAGACTTTTGTGTCTTGGCTTGATCTCTTTTAGAAAAGAAGTATTTGAATTGATTCCTCTCTATTTGGACACTTGACAACCAGGATTGTGATTGAAAAATCCCTCACATATTTTATGGATCTTATCCATGTAAGCTAGGGATACACATAGTTGTCTTGTCGTTCCGGTTTTTGCGGGTTTTGCGAATTTGAGGAGCATCGGTTTTCTTTGCGCGATCTTTTCAAGGTTTTAGTTGGAGTATTCTGGGGGAAATTTTATTTGCGACCATTCACCCCCCCTCTGTTCCGGTGCTTCTTCAGGGACTCTACCTGAAGAAGCATCCCCTAAAGTGATCAACTTATCACCGGGGGCTCGGACTAGGGAAGAGAATCAACGAGAGTCTCTGGTCATATGGCGAGAACAACCGGAGTCAACAATCCAAACATCTCCCTTCCCCATTCGACGAACCTGATCAAGTCAAAAGAGATAGAGAGAAGACTCAGTACTGGGATAAAGTGAGGACCTGGGTACCCAATTCTGAATCACACGACGTCTCAAAGTACCAACCACAGAGGAAGAAGACTGGACTGTAGTGTCTCTCTAACGCTCGACTCTCACAAGATCAGAAGAAGCAACTCTAGTAGAAGATGTAGGAGCTATCACTGGTTTGGCCCGCTGTAGTGCAAAGGCCAGACCATCCCAACAAGACTGCCTAAATCTCCTACCTGAAAACACCTCACGCCGCTGATATCTATCTCGATGAAAAAAATGAGGAATATTAAGAGGACGGCGGAAAGACTGACCACAAACAACTCTAGGACTAAAACTCGATCGACAAAGATGAAAACCGAGTCTGGGACGCCCAAAACAAGGACCCTCTAATCTGTCTAGTAGCCATGTGTGCCTTAGAAGCACTCAGAGTCTGGGGATGACTCTGAATACCCCTAAGAGCAGCAATACGCTCACGCCACGTGATCTTGGCGCGCCTAAAACTGAAATCTACTAGGTGACCATCTTTCTTACAGAAGGTGCTTGAATACTTCGCCTTACTAGAGGCAGAAGTGACAGGAGAAACACTCTTCTGCTCAGAAGTCACATGGACAACCCCAGCAGACCTAAACACAGTGGTACTCATCCTGAGAGCCACCACAATCTCTCCACTCTTGGAGCCACACACAATGGTAGGAGGATGAGCCCTAGCATGCTCCAAGTAGTCAAATCCTAAACCCTGATTAAATCTATTAATTTTTTATTGGTCTAGAATGAGATTTAGCTTCTTCTTGCCTCCTACAAACTTCTCGAGAGTACTCATGAGATACTCATACTCCCGGAAGAGAGAGGCACGTGAAGAACAGGGGTGAGAGGAAGAAGAAGAAGAACCAGAAAGAGAAGAAGAAACACCAACACGTGCATTTTTCTCCCTCAGCACGGCTGCCTCAATCTTGAGGGCCTCGCAAGAAACACACGTTGTTTCTCTAATCCTATTTGGTCTTCTAATTTCTTTCTAAGTACGACATGGATTTTATCCAAGTCACCCTCAATCACAGAACAATGCAAACAACTCTTAAGTGACTTGTCATTTAAGACAAGTTTAGCACATGACAAGTTTAGCACACTTATCATTTAAAGCTTCATTATCAAGTTTTAGTTGCTTACAACCTTAGAAGCATGCATTTCAAGTTCATCATTTCTAGAATGAAAGCTTCCTAAGGTGAACGCTCATGGTATCTATTTCAGCAAGTAATTTAGGGCAATTTTCACATGGAGTAGCATGAGCATGAAGAAACTAGCATTTAGAGAGGAAATATCAACCGTACAAGTGCTCATTCTTCGACCTAAGACTTTCAAGTTCAGTTTACACACTATCATGTAAGGTCCTTAGGTTCTTAAGCTCCACAAGCAAAGTATCACATAAAGAATAGTCATCAATGACTCGGGAGGGAGAATATTTAAGAGAAGCTAACTGCTGAGTCAAGGTACCTACTTCCTTCCCAAGCTCCACACACCTAGCTCTAGCTCTAGCATGAATTTTTCCTAATTTGCAAAAAGCTTCATTGAGCTGGTCATAGGACCGTTGGTGTATCACCTTGTCCGAATCACTGTAGAGCTCAGAGTCACTGATGCCGTTGGTGTCCGCCATGAAGCACATCTTTGAGAAGTCGCCGCCGCCTTCTTCTCTACGGACCATCCTCGCCTTGCCGCTCCATGTCTCCGTGTTTGAGAGGCTGATGTCGTCGAGGGCGGCGAGGACGCGGTGGAAGAACTTCTTGTTCTTGGAGAAGTTGCAGTACTTCTTCTCGTGTGCCGGCTCGCGAACTGGAGGCTTCTTGTTGCGGTTCTTATCGGTGTAGTCGTTCTTGCCGGAACCGCCGGAGTCAATATTGCCCTTCTCCAGTTTGGGATAATTCGCTCGAAGCAGGTGATCCCTCCACCTCTCTTCCTCTCTCTCACCCTCTTGTAGGCGTGAGAAAACTTGCAAGCTCAATTTCTGGAAACTTGTCCAGTTGGTCATCGATCGCTTAGCTCGCAAATGGCGGAGAGGGAAAAACTAACAGAAGAATCAAGAGAAGATCCAATGGGATCGGTGACCAAGGCCATCGACTGTGTTTTGTCTTACGAGAGACGACGTCGATCTCATGAGTCAGTCGGGAATAGAGCCTGTCAAGAGTCAAGGTCGACAAGTCGGTAGTATCCTTGATGGTGGTCACTTTCATTTTCCAAACACGAAGATCGAGTGTGGTCAAGAAGTGACAAGCATTATCCGAGTCAGGGTATGTGCAACCAACTGCCCGGAGATCACTCAAAATTTTAGTAAATCGACCGAAACACTCGTCAAGACTCTCACTAACGTGTTGTTCGAACTTGTTGTACTCACGCTTGTATTGATCCTGCCTCACGGTCTTGATTTGGGTAGTGCCCTCATGGTATGCATCGAGAGTCACCCAAATCTCGTGAACGGATCGCAGGTGAGAGATCGATCGGATCATACTCACTACGGCTGAGTCCCTGTATGAGAATGTTCCTTGCCTTAGCATTTGCCTCAACGTCAACCATATTGCCGGCCGTGACATTCTCATCGGCAGGAATCTCATATGGGAGCTTCACCTTCTGCCATATCAGGAAGCTCTGGGCAGTGATGTATGACTCCATCCGGGACTTCCAAAAAGGAAAATCGATACTGCAAAAGATGGGAGGCTTGTGGAATACTTGTTTGTCGCCATAGCTCTCGAGACCGGTCAAGATCTATGGAAGAGCAAAACCGGCTCTGATACCAATTGAAGGATCGAGATGGCGAACAGAGCGGGGTGAATGGTCGCAAATAAAATTTTCTCCCAAAATACTCCAACTAATACCTAAAAAATACTCCAACTAAAACCCGAACAACTAGACAACTATGTGTACCCCTAGCTTGCATGAATGAGTACCATAGAATATGTGAGGATTTTTGAGTCACAATCCTAGTTATCTAATGTCCAAAATAAAAAGGAATCAATTCCACTTTTGCTTTTAGAAAGGAGATCAATTCAAATCACAAAAGTCACTTTCAGAAAATCACAGGAACTGCCCTCCTCGAGGCGTCTTGTAGGGGTAAAGAAGAATCTGTACAGTCAAACCCACTCACTACTACTCCCACCTTAGGGGTAGACAAATCATCAAATGACTCCTAAAAATATTCTAACCACCCCCTCCTAACTGCGACAAAGCGATGATATCTGGACCTCACTGCTTGCACTGCTGGAAGCCTAGAGGTGGCTAATTATAGAGGTGACTAAATTTGCAAAAATAACCAAGTAAATTAATATTTTAATAAATGACAAGATAAGAGGTAATACATAATTAGAGCCATATATAGCTAAGATATCCTACTTTTTACCTACCTTTCTATTAAAATAACTCTAATTATCTATAGCGTGGTTGTCATAACCATTGCTCTGATACCAGCTGTGGCGACCCGCATAATTAACCCCTAGTAATCACTGTCATCTTAGCACAGTAACTAACAAAACATCGGACATTCCGATGCTTTATTAGTTACTACTGTATACACAGTATTGCCGTAGAACAATTAGAGACTTACAAATGAAAGCTTTATTTCGTTTCATTAGCCACGCAGACTATATTACATACCTTAGCTTTTACATAAAGACATATTACAGCAAAAGGACAACTAGACCTCCCATCTCCCGCCAGACAACTATCGGTTGACTCACTAGCGTGAGAATAAGACCGGCTATTACTACTAGTAACCGCCCTCCGATAAATCCTGCTCCTGCCTCGGAGGACCATCCATAGAATTCACCGTCTAAGCAATTGGAGATTTAACAAGGGTGAGAGTACTAGGTATATGAATGTAGTAGATACTTTTCTAAAATACCCCAATTTACTATCCACTCCACCTACAAGAGTTGTAAGTTCTTTCTTTTAAAGAAAATAAATTTTGCTTAAAGAGTTGCAAGTTTTTTATTTTTAAAAGACCCTACTAATAGTGAGTATGACTTCTGTAGTCTCTAATCTAAGAAACTGGTTTGAATTCAAAATTTTACCCTACGCAAGTTTGTACAACTTTATCCACAGTGACACCCATAAGAGATGCCCTGGAACGTTTATTCTATTCCTGTATTACAACTTTATTCCATCCATAGAATTCACCGTCTAAGCAATTGGAGATTTAACAAGGGTGAGAGTACTAGGTATATGAATGTAGTAGATACTTTTCTAAAATACCCCAATTTACTATCCACTCCACCTACAAGAGTTGTAAGTTCTTTCTTTTAAAGAAAATAAATTTTGCTTAAAGAGTTGCAAGTTTTTTATTTTTAAAAGACCCTACTAATAGTGAGTATGACTTCTGTAGTCTCTAATCTAAGAAACTGGTTTGAATTCAAAATTTTACCCTACGCAAGTTTGTACAACTTTATCCACAGTGACACCCATAAGAGATGCCCTGAAACGTTTATTCTATTCCGGTATTACAAACAATGATGTTCAGTCTATTTGAATTTTTTTTATATGATCCTAAACTACTAAAAATGGTACCATAAATTTTTCAGAGCTTGATCAAACCTGTATATCTTTATAAAAATCTGGAGTTGGGATCATACATAAAAATTTTCAAAAGAATTAAACTCCCTTTGTTATCTTTAAAAAAATAAAAATAGAAGTAATAATTCCGATTGACTGTCAACTCACAGTCAATCGATAAAAATAGTAAAAAGGAGGAAGAAGAGTATAGACTGGTGGCAAAAATACAACGAGAAAAAAAGTATTCGCAGGAGTGAACTCCAACAGCAATATTCTCATTAATTTACCGATAGCAGGTCAACTCCAACAGGTTCCAGTGATGGGACTGCACGGGCCAAATTCTGTGGCTTCCACTGTGGATACTCATGCCAGTCCTTCAAAGCACTCACTCCAGGCCACTGCTCCTCAGTAGGTGTTCCCAACAACCTTTTCAGAATCAGATTTTAGTCAATGGCTCAAGGCATAGTATTCAATGTATAGATTGACAGAAGATATTTTCACCACCTTTGGCAACATGTTCAGATTATTCCAAGCATGAATTCATGAAAAATTCTACATCTGCAACAAAATGCTGGCTGGAGGATTCTCAAATTACTACTACGCCATCCTAGCAACTAAGCAAGGTGTCTACTATGATGATTGGATTGCATCTTCTTAGTACTCACGCAAAGCAGGAGGAAAATACCTGAAAATATGAAGCAGCTGCTGCAGCTCAGAGTCACCAGGAAAAAGAGCTTGTCTTCTGACCATTTCAGCTGTATTAAAAGTTCAAGCATCAAAACGGAGATGAACAGCATAATATGTTGTTAAGAAAAGCACGGGACGACCTCCAAGCGAAAGTATAATGTGTTTGTTTACTTGCCAGAAATTCGAAGGACAAGAGAACGATGAGAAATTTGGGTTCAACATATTTACTTTTATTCTAAATGAAAGAACACAGCTTGATTGTTTATCAAATTCTTTCTGTAGTTAACTGGAATCCATGGTAATATGCATGCAAAATCTTTAGAATTACTGGTACAGATCTACCTTCAACTTTCAAACAAATTTAAAAACTTTGTTTGATGTAAGATATACAAAACCTCTTTTCTCCTAATTGATTATGCACCAGTGTCAAGTGTGACCATGCACTAGTGCATCTTTGCTCTGAAAGTTGTAAGTGGACTGTACTTCCAGTTTTCAATACAAGGATAATGTATTTAGTAAAAAGGATTACAAAGCAAATTGGCATACCAAAGATGCATCCAATAGGCCAAATATCTACACCAGTTGAGTAATGTGTTGTTCCAAGTAAAACTTCAGGAGCTCTATACCAAAGTGTCACAATCTACAACATAAAATAGAGAACACGAATAAGGAACTTGCCAAGAGCACGCTCAGAACTAAGAATTGTCCAGATGAGTAAACAGTACCTCATGGGTGTAACTTTTCATAGGAAGAGTAAAAGCTCTACCTAGCCCAAGATCTGCAATTTTTAATATCCCCTTCTCCTTGTCAACCAGCAGGTTTTGTGGCTTTAAATCCCTAAAAAATCAAGCAGAATAGCATAAACCACATCAGCGACAAAATGCATTGTTGTCTGGGTCTGACAAGTCCAGCAACAAAAATAAGAAAACAGAAGACCAACCGGTGAAGGACACCATGGCCATGGCAATGTGCAACTCCTTTGCATAACTGATACAAGAAACTCTGCAAGGAAGTAAAGAAAGTTATTCATTGTCACTGTTCATATAGAAGTACTAACATGTAGTGCGGTCCAGGTGCATGGTGTTTTGGGCAATAGAGGCACGTGTAATGGAGAAAAAAATAGTGAAACAGAACTGGTGGGTACAAATAAGCTAATCATAAAGATAATAGGAATTGATCACTTCAGATATTAGTCTATCTAGATATCTACTTCCAAAAGTTCATTTGAAGGGAGCTAAATTTTGCAAAAAAGAAAAAGAAAAAAAAAAGAGGGGAGGGGAACTAGAAAAGTGATCAATTCAGATATTAGTCTATCTAGATATCTACTCCCAAAAGTTCCCATTGTTCGTCTGAGAGGAAAAAAAAGGAGAAACTACTGTATTATTTCACGAAAAATAAAACCTCAGACATCAGCAATTCAATAAGGAGTCCATATAAAATTGAGAAGGCAATAAGGAGAAACTACTGATATATTGTTTGATACAAATAAGACAAGTAATTTGACTGATATATACTACTACCTCGCAAGTCATAACCGTCTGCCAGCTCCAAACATTATTTCTAGAATTGCAATTACCAATTATCTAATTATGTTGACCAATCTGGAATCCTCTTAAGGCTTAGTGGGCAGCATGACATATTCACTCCAGAAATTCATCTTTTTTGCCACACAAGTGGAAATTTCTTGTACATGGTCACATCGTCTAAATGTGAGAAAGCACCAGGCTCCAAGTTCCCAGTAAAAATTTTTGGTCTGGTTGTTTGTTTGTTTCTATTTCAATTGTTTTGCTTGCACATTGGTCCGAGTTCTACTAGATCTTATATTTCATCTTGTCATTCTAATATTGCACGCTATTATTCTGAAGTGGTGCAACTGACGGTTCAATTTGAAAACTTTATGCCTGGATAGCTCACAACAGGTTAGTTTGTTCTAATCACAAATTGATGTTCATTGCAAGAGATTTCTGAGCGAACAACCCAGAAGTCGGAACTGGCGCACGAGCTCAAGTTGCCCAATCCTCAAATCGATCAGTCTGAGTGGGAGACTAAGGCAAGGCAACAATTTGATGGGCTTAAATCAAGGGAGCTAAACAGCGGTACTACCTCAACATGATATTACGTACCTTGATGACCTGCGTTGGGAGCGGTCGTGGGTTGGGCCCTCGGCGGTAGGCGTCGACGAACTTTTTGAGGTCGGTGTCGAGGAACTCGAAGACGAGGTAGAGGACGGGCTTGCCGTTCTTATGGGCCTGCTCGACGGAGAGGAGGCGGACGACGTAGAGGGAGTGGGAGAGGAGCTGGAGGAGGGAGATCTCGCGGAGGGCGGTGGGGGGGATGCCCTCCTCGTCCATCTCGAGGCGGGTCTTCTTGAGGGCGACGAGCTGGCCGGTGGCCTTGTCCTGCGCCTTGTACACCTTGCCGTACGTCCCCTCCCCGACCTTCTCGAGCTTCTCGTACTTGTCCATGGCCGCCTCGCCTCGCCTCTCCTCGGATCCGCAGCAAGCACCCTAGAGAATGAGGAGGGTGAGAGCGTGGATTTTGAAAGGAGGTGCGTGGCCGGGCCGGGCAACGGTCGAGTTCTTCTTTTTTATTTTTTATTAGGAGGCAACGGTCGAGTTCATGTCCCACGACTGGATCGGAGTACTATCGATTCAATTCAGTCGCGCGAGGGCCCACGCTGCATAGGCTGCGGCGGACCTGTCACCGCAATCAACCGTTCGATTTCACCGATTTTTACGCCGTATTTACTACTACCTCTTCATTGTTATACTCACTTCATTCCATATTAGAGGACGTATAATTTTTTTCATGCAGTTCCAATTTACAGGACGTCTCTTTAATTTACGTGGGTAAATTTCTTCAATTATCCCGCTCCTCATTAACTTTTGCACGCATGCTCTTCGTTCTCCACAACTAGTTAACTTCAGCATGCACTCCCACATTAACTTTCGCATGCATTAACTGACGCATGCAAACAACTAGTTGATTAGGGGCAAGTTTGGAAACAAATTAGCTGGTGCCTTTCTCCTTGGTCTTTGCAAAAAAAGTTATACGCGCTCTAATATGGAATGGAGGGAGTAAGACGTATTTTGATTTTAGACAACGGATTAAGTTTGTGTTGAAATTGAGAAACCTAGAGAGAAAATGACTTGGCTATCCCTGTTTAATTGTGTTGGAAGATGAAAAATATGTTTTGTGTAAGTGGTAATAAATAAATGTATATGGTTAGGAGAGAATAAATAGATGTATAGAAGGAAAGTCCTCATTAAATTTACATGCAAATCTTATACTTATGAATAAGATCATTCAAAAAATAAATCTTATAAAAATGAACTACATGAGTAGGTCCTAAGATAGACGCTCCTACGCACTCTTTCTAAAAATCATGTAAATATTAGAGATAAATAAAAAACGATACCAATTATTCATCCATTTGTTTACTTCAAGACTTATATATTTGTATCGAGGAGAAGCACATCTTACGAGGATTCAATCATGTGATCTGCCGGACGTTACGCCTAAAGATGATTGTGATAACTTAACTTCACCCATTCAAAGAAATCGCGATCCAAAATATGTGCCCCCTTTTTTTCCCATGCAGTGAAAATAACTCAGCCGTGCCACTATATGTCATCTGAAACTACTTGCATCCCTCGAGCTGCCGACTTCTCGTGCACTTTGAAGTTGTAAAGGAGGAGAGAGCATTTGCCCAACTACCAGGTAACAAACAAGTTTTTCAGCATCACCCTTGAAATTAAAAATATCCAGGGCCCGATTCCTTCGTAGCTGATAAAACACACAAGGCATTTGAAGGTCACGGATAAATTAACTTATTCACACAGCAAAAAAAAAGGGGGGATAAATTAAACACAAAAGAAAAAAGAAACTACACCAATTCTCTTCATGGTAGAACTATGCGACCTTAATTTCATCGAAAAGTAAAAGACAAGACGAGCAAAGAAAGTTCCGAGTCTGAAGCGTCCCTCAGCTCCTTGATGAAACTAGGACTGAGCTCTCAAACGCAGACCCCATGTGGCTGATGACAAACCCGTAGATCTTGCGCTTCAAGCGCTCAATCTTCTCCTTGGTAGCCTCCTCTTCTGCAATCTTCCCTACTTGATCCAACCAGTCGCTGATCCTCTTGAACTGTGACAGAACCATCGTTATGTGACTGCTCTGCTTTCCCCTACTCGCAACATTCTGATCTTCAAACAGGTGGAAGCCCACATCCATAGCCTCATCCACGAATTTCAAGAACCACACGTGCATCTCACGCCACAAGGCCTTAGCAAGCTCGGTCGTCTCGTTCATGCCCTGAGTTTTACTCCATGTGCAGATCATCGCAGGGCTCGCTGAAACCCTCGTCTGGACCTTTACAGAAGCTCCATATGATTGCCTCTTGGACAGGCTTGTTCTTGGCGGTTCCACTGAAGGAGCCTTGGGCTTATCAGTGCTTTTCTTCTGAGAGATGGCTTCCGTGGCGCTGTTGATTAGCTTGACGACCTCCAGATCAGTTGCTAATGCTGCTTCAACCCAATGAGTAGTTGATTTCTCCCAGACTGCAGATTCGTCGCCTCCATTGGAGGCTATAGACTCAGCAATTTTCTTCCACTTGAGGGTATCTTCATATACAACAAGGAAAAGGTCGACTGTTGGGAGTGGATTGGAGGCCTTGACGACGAACAAAGTTCAGAAAACTTGCTGTAGACATCAATAAGAACAATGTTACAGGCGTCACATTCTGCTGAATGACATACATATATTTCGGTTTCAGGTGGAAAGAAGATGGCTCTCAATAACCTTAGGTTCCTGATAACTGATTCAGTGACCAATGCCTCTTGGAGAGCGTCAGCTGCAGCAGTTGCTGCCACATCTCTCCGTTCAATCGCTTCCTGTAAATTCAGTAAACGATGATGTTAGAAGGAATTCAGCAAAGGATCAAAGAATGGAGAATGTTAGCAAGAGTAACTGAATGCTTACCTTCCCAATCTTTGAAAGTTTATCAGAAACTGCATCCAATGGAATGCTGCCATCGGTCCATTTAGGATCATGATGTATAATTTTCGGAGCCACAACTTTCATCTTTGCTGCAGTAGACTCTATTTTCTTACGTGGCTTTGGCCTCTCATCAACAGATGAGTCGTCATTACTAGAGAGTTCAGTTGTAGCATCGCTCAGTCGCCGTGACATCGCTTCCTGAAGTCACAGAAGGCAAATTTTCATCGCAGAGGTACATGACATTCCAACAAGCAAATTGCCGTTGGTGCTTGAACATATAGGACATTTACACATGGTACCCTGAGCAAATGCAGAATAAAGCAGTACACAGAACAACAAATGACTAGTACCCAATTCTATTTGTATCCAGCATACATGTCAGACATTGCAAGAAGTATGTCTACAATAATATGGCTAGACAGCACTACATATTTGGTATTTTCCTTTCGTGTATATCAGTCACAACACACTAGCACCCTTAGATATGCTACTTTCACCACAGTCTACACACATGAAATAAACTTGCCTGATTGTTGGATCCATTTACTGTAGCTAAAATGGAATATACACGCACACACTGACCCGACCAGCAGTCCACGACTAGCCTTGCAAGATTTTTTTTTATTTGCATAACCAAATTTCTTACATGCACGTAGGTGTTCAAAAATCAATTTCGATTCAACATGCTGTTAACTAAATTCCTGTAATTGAAGTTGTTGCCACTACTCTAGTGATATGTACTGATAAAATGCAACATCTACAAGTATAGGCCAACCAAGAAAGCCCAATGTTAAGATTCCAATTGTTAGAGATAAAATCGGATTCCTCAAAATCATAACAGATTCCAACTCTTCCTAGACTTGGACCCCTTCCTAATCTCGAATTTCTAAACGGCTATATAATGGCACCCTATGTACTTGTAATTCCTTGAACCAAATAGTGCATTGTGTCTCCCGTGGTTTTTTTCCCGCAAATGTTTTTCACGTAAAATTCTTTGTGTCCCTTTTGTGCATGTGCTTGATCTACAAACCCTAACACCAATCATAGCACAACACAATGTAATATGATCCCTAACCTGAGTCCTCAGAATAGTATCCTTGTCCACCTTGCCCCTGGACTTCATCACCGAGCCTGCCGCCGCCACCGCAAGGGCCATTGACGAATCGTCCCAGCTCTTCCTCCCCGGCTTCATGGACGAGCCGTTCGCCAAGTCCGTCATCTTCGAGATACCAGCCACC
The DNA here is from genome assembly GCA_036346375.1 of Guadua angustifolia. Lineage (NCBI taxonomy): Eukaryota > Viridiplantae > Streptophyta > Magnoliopsida > Poales > Poaceae > Guadua > Guadua angustifolia. The sequence goes on from CM070522.1 coordinate 1,580,481, forward strand.
AACACCCCGACCTTCTTCTTGCTGCTCCCTTCTCCCGACAGCCGCCGCGAACTAGGTGAGACGGATGCTCGCCTCCCATCGGCTGCCGGAGACGCCGTTCCCCTTCTCCCTCCTGCGGGCGAAGGCTGCCTGTACCTTGATGGCACGACAATCGCGGCCTCCCTTGCCGCCCTACGGTTCTCTTCCTTGGCCGCAACAAGGCTGGGCACCACACATTTGGACGGCGCCGGCGACGACGCCCTGGACGTACTCCTGACAGCAGGTGACGACGCTCGGGAGGCTGCCTTAACCGAGGGCGACGACGCCCGCGACCCGCCTTTTACGGAAGGCGAAGAATCTCGCTGCTTGGACTGCGCCGGAGACGAGAACCGCCGCTTCACGGCGGAACCGCCAGCCGGCGCCGTGGCCTCGGAAATGTTCTTGGGAGCAAGAACCGTCCTTTTGACGGCATCCGTTGAATTGGACGGTGGTACATTGCTGGAATTGGATGGCATGAGCGGCGGGGCGGCGTCGGACGGGGATGCTGGCTGGATGACGTAGCCACGGGAGCAGGCGGCGGGGCGGGCGACGAGGGGCTCGGGGTTGCCGACGCAGGGGACGGAGCGGGAGGAGGGCACGGGGCGGAGGCCGACGGCTCGTGGGACCGGGCGGGCGAAGCGGAGGCGGTCGATGTGGACGAGGTGGCCGACGAGGTGGGGGCGCGTGGAGAGGAGGGTGTCGGCGTCGTTGGGGGAGAGCTGGACGTAGGTGGAGTGGAGGCCGTCGGAGAGCTGGAGGAGGAAGCCGTTGGAGGGCCAGAGGGAGTCGGAGGTGGAGGCGGTGAGGGCGGGGACGACGGCGGTGACCTGGAGGACCGGGGAGCGGTGCTCGCCGGCGACGCGCTCGTCGGTGTGCATCGCCTGGAGCAGCTTAAGCAGCACGCCCGGCGTGACCGTCGCCATGGGTGCCGGAGGAGAAAGGAAAAGAAATCGGGAATTTGATGAGCGAGTAAAACGAATCGGAGAGATTTCAAATTTCGAACTAGCGAGGAAGAGAGAGATTTCAAATTTCAAACGGCCCGCCTCTCTGTCCCGGCTCTCTGTCCCGGCTGCAACAGGATGGATGGGTATTAATGTGTGGGCCCGTCGTCAGTGCTGGGTGGGGTTGTCCGTTGGTGAATGGATGCAGAGGACTATGATATGTGGGGTCAGACTGAAACCGGCGCAAGTACTGTTACGTCAGCAAGGAAAGAAAATAGCGACCGCAGAATATGACAAGACCAAACGGTAAAAAAGAGGGCTCCAAACTCCCAGCGAATCGTAGCAAGTCCACGTGGAAACAATGGATTTTGTTTGTATCTATTTCTCTCTGTTCCGAGTAGAGAGAGGATGGCTAACAGGGTCGTGCCTAATGGATTGGTCCGACGCATGTCACTGTAGGTATGATTCAGGTATGGTTCGATTCAATTGTAAACAGACGGTATCGGCATAGCCTATAAGCTCATGCCGCTCAACACCTCAATATGGTTGGGCTCGGCACGGCATAGCATAATTACGCTCGGCACTTTTAATAGAAGATCTTAATATTTATTCGCTTTTCACCGTATTAGAATCGTTCGATATGGCAAATCGGTATTCGGACAAGCATAAAGGTCTGTTTGGCAGAGCTCTAGATTCTGATTCTCCAGGTCCAGCTTTAGCTCCTGATTCTCTATGGAATCGATTCTCTGATGGAAATTATTCCTGTCTGATAAATAGTTATAAACTTGGTGGAGAGGTTCATAACTGGGAGGTTGTGAATCAAGTGGGGAGCAGGTTTTTTTGGCTTCCAGGTTGCAAGTCAAAAAACATGAATCACTTTCGGATTTCTATATAAAGTTGGTTGATTTTTTTCTTCTTTGGTAGAGCTCATAAACTTTTTATGGGAAGTTGAAGCTGGGAGCTCTGCCAAACTCATCATAAGGCTATTGAATGAAATCATATGGTCGATAAAGGTCGTATGCTGCCACAACTAGATCTGAAGAAGTTTAAGGACAAAAATCTAAAGAGACCTTTAAGCCCGAGGACCACAAGGGAAAGAATAAGAAATTTGTTTAAAGAGAGGTTGCAGGCATTTCAAAACGACTTGCATACTTTAAGGGAAAGACTCATAGGAAGAAGAAATCTAGTCGATAAGACGACCAAGTAGTTCCCAAAAACTCTAGCGCAACCAGCGGCATCGGACACTGGTATCATCAGCATAATGCACAAGGACATGATCTATGTAATTGCCGTACATGGCAAAAGCGTATAGAAGATTTTTACTCTAGTAAGGATCCCAAGCTAACCATACTAGAAGGTCGAAGCAATAAAGATGCTAACGATGATGAAGATATGGGTTACCGGATAGCCGACAATCACGTCAATGTTATCTTCGGAGGATCATATACGTATGCTTTGAAAAGGTGATTCAAATTTGCTTGGAGAGAGGTCAACAACATCGACACACATGCGGGAAAGCCAGACTATCCAAAGTGGTTGGACGTTGCGTTCACTTTCAACAGATAGGATTGCCCAAAAGGTATGTCTTAGGGATTACAAAACCGTTTTTCAAAATTCGAGATCGAAATTAAGCATGACGGTTTTAGCAAAAACGCTAAAAACCGCCAGAAACCGTAAAAACCGAAAGGTTTAAAAATAAAAAAAATTGGAAAAAAATTGAAAAAATCAAAAACCGTTCGGTTTTCAACAAAAAACCACTCGGTTTTTACAAAAACTGACCCGGCCATTTGAATGTTCTTCGAAAACGGTTCTAAGCGGTTTTGACGAAAAACTACTTGCCATGAAAAACGCCACATAAATTTTTCCAAAATTTTAAATTTTAAATTTTCTTTTTAATTAGAACGGTTTATCGAAAGCGGTTTTGAGTTTCAAACCGAGCTGAAGGTCAAAAACCGCGGTTTTAGTCGATTTTGTGAACCCTAGTATGTCTATCCTCGTAAGCTTTCATTGGTAGTTTCTTCTATAATTAGTAATTGCAAGGTAGGAAAAGTTTTGATCGATGAGGAATTCCTTAGATTTACTTTTTATTCATACCTAAGACGAAATGCAAATTACCCGTTTTAAAATTCGACCTGTTACAAATCCTTTTTATGGGATTGTATCTGATCCATTAGTAACTCTGATAGAACAGATTGTATTGCTTATCACTTCCGGGGATAACAATAACTTTAAAATGAAGTTAATTTCTTTTGAAATTGTTGATTTTGAATCGGCTTACAATACCATTTTTAGTAGGCCTTCACTAACAAACATAATTGATGTATACTTAGGTTATCATCAAATAAGCATGGCAAGAGAAGATGAAGAAAAGACATCCTTCATAACCCCGTTGGGCATGTACTGCTACACGAAGATGTCATATGTGCTGAAAAATGCTAGAGCCACATACCAGTGCCTTATGCAAAAGACTTTTATTAGTCAGATAGGATAAAATCTCGAAGCTTATATCAATGATCTCACTGTAAAGAGTAAGAAAAGTTTTAACCATTTAGACCTGATTGAAACCTTTGATAATTTGAATGAACATGAGATTAAGTTGAAACCAGAAAAGTATGTATTTGGAGTTTCTTCTAGAAAATTACTTGGTTTCCTTGCTTGTTCTAGATGTATCGAAGTAAACCTTGAAAAGATTCGAACCATTGAATCTTTAAAACCACCTTCTATAGTGAAGGAGGTTCAAGGATTAACTAGTCGGATGGTTGCTCTCAATCGCTTTATCTCAAGATCAAGAGAGTGTGGTTAACTTTATTTAACGTAATACAAAAATATAATAAATTTTATTGGTAGGATGAAGCAGATAAGGCTTTTAAAGATATTAAAACTTATTTACAAAACCCACCCACAATGGTCTCGTCCAACCCTTGGGAACCTTTGTTGGTTTATTTAGCGGCTTCAAATATTGTGGTTAGTGTTGTACTAGCCCTTGAACGAGACATGGTTCAAAAACCTATCTATTATGTAAGCGAAGTTTTATACGGGCCTAAAGAGAGATACCCTCAAGATCAAAAATTGTTTTATGCCCTATTAATGTCTTCACATAAATTAAGACATTATTTCCAATCTAATCGGATTATAGTGCCCTCATCTTTTGCCTTTGGTAACATACTCTATAACCAAGAAGCAACTGGTCGAACTGCTAAGTGGACAATTGAATTTGGATCCTTTGACATCCATTTTGTTGCCGAACAACAATTAATTCACAAATTTTGGCAGATTATTTCGCGAAATGGACCAGCAGTGAGCTTTCTATAGAGCAGGATTCCACTGGTACCAACCACTATAAATTATACTTTGATGGCTCTCGGGGCATCAAGGGCTCAAGGGTTGGTATAATACATAATTCAAATACAGTTCCCTACTAGCAATAATGTAGCAGAGTATAAAAGTCTTCTAACCGGGCTCCAAACAGCAAAATCCATCTGAATTTGATGGCTTTTGGTGATTAGTGACTCACAGTTAGTCGTAAATCAGGTTAGCAAGGAATACAAAACGTTTGATGAGGTAATGGCTCACTACCAGGATAAAGTGAGGAAATTGAAAAAAATACTTCAAATATTTCAAAGTCCAATATATACTATGAAAAGATTATCTCGTAGTGGACCAGTTATCAAAACTGGGATCCTTCATGATGACCTATTCCAACAAGTGTATTTCTTAAATCTTTGTCTAAACCTTCTACAGAAATATCCATAGAAAGTCCTCTACTAGTATAGAGGTCGAAGTCCTTAAGCACGATACAAATTAGGCTAAACCATTTAAAGCCTATCTAGATAATAGGACATTGCCTGAGGATATTCACGAAAAAGGCATATTACTATGAAAGGCGCGAATGTACAAAGTTCTTGACAATACTCTTTATAAAAAGGGAACACATGGTATTCTAATGCGATGTATATCCCAAGAATAGGGGTAACACTACTTAGTGAAATACATGGGGACTTATGTGAAGCACATACTTCATATAGAACACTGGCCGGGAAAGCATTTCGATAAGGTTTTTATTGGCCCACTACTTTACAAGATGCAATGCAACTTGTAAAAAACTGTGAGTAATGTTAATTTCATACTCAACAGGTGCACCTACCCGTTAATCAATTGCAAATGATACCATTGTCATGGCTATTTTCGACATAGGGAATTGATATAGTAGGTTCTTTACCAAAAGCGACTAATGGATTCAAATTTTTGTTTGTTGCAATTGATAGTTCACAAAATAGATTGAGGTTGAGCTTGTAATTTCAATTACAGCTCAAGCAGAAAAAAAATTCTTTATGAAAAATATAGTCATTACATTTGGGTTTCCAGGTCGACTAATTACTGATAATGGATCATAATTTATTAGTGATCTGTTTCAAGACTATTGTGATGAAATAGGCACAAAAGTTGTTACCCTTTAGTTTCTCATTCTCAAAGTAATGGAATAGTTGAACGTGCTAATGGTCAAGTTATACGGGGTATGAAAAAATGAGTATTTGATCGTCTTACAAAATGCTTAGGGGCTTGAGTAGAAGACCTTTACTCTGTACTTTGGGCCATACGCATGACGGCTAGTAGAGCAACAAGAGAAACACTTTTTCAACTGGGCTACGAAGCAAATATCGTATTACATAGTGAGATCTACTTAGATTCTACACGAACTACTCTCCATGAATAGGTCAATCATGACATTCAACGTGAAAATGATATCAACATCCTAGAAGAAAAGTTGGATTGGGCACTTATTAGGTCGACAGTCTATTTACAAAACTTAAACGATAGATTGTATTTCTGCACATTTTCTAATAATCTCTTCTTGAGTAGCCAGCTTTAGGCCGGGCACCAATCTCTCCAACTCAACTATGTCCTTGTAGAAGTGCCTCAACTTGACGAAGAGGGTACCCACTTGGACGATGATTGAAGTCTAAAGCATTGCCTTCATAGGTTGCGCCATTGCGGGGATGTGAACTTGGATTTTCTTCGGTTGATCATTCACCCCGTGACCAACTCATCGACATATGGATGTGAAGTTGTAAGTTTTACTTCCGTACATTTATGATCCGCTGCAATTTTTCTTAGTTGCTCAAGAATGAAATTCAAAGTAAATTTCCTACCTCTCTAAATTATGGCCATATCCTTTAAGAAGAGTTTCATTTGCTCTATCATTTTTGCTATCTCTTCTTTCATGTCCGATCTCAGCTCTTTGAATTTCTTTTTCTCTATTTCTCTTTCAGAGAGCTAGGTTTGTTTGACCCTTATTATATTTTTTAATTATGTAAGATTTAAAAAGAAATTAATATTTTTCTCAAAAATAAAAGTTAAGCAAGTCAGGATAAAAACTTACCTATTATTTCAGACTCCTTTGATTAAAGAGTGACCTTGTACTCTTTGGAAATCTGTTGAATTTTCTCTTCATTTCTTTTAAAGGCCTCATGGAGACTTTGGTTCTTCTCTTCATAAATTTGTACTTTTCATTAGCTTTGACAAGATCAAATTCATAGCCGTTGGCAGTATTTTGAGCCACCAAGAGCTATTTTTTGAGCTCAATTATTTGTTTTTTCAATCTGTTCCTGAACAAACTTGTTAGAAGAAATATTTTATGACAAAACAAAAAGACGAGGTTGTTATCAAACATACCTTTTTGTTTTTTCTACTTCGGCCTTGGCCAAAGCTTTTTCTTATCGATCTAACAGGTCAAACAATTCTTGCAAATGTTGTAAAAAGTAAAGTAGCAAACAAATTAATATACACTTTTCTTAAAATTTTTAAGATAAGAAACTGAGATGATTACCTTTGATAGCAAGTTATCAAAAATTTGCTTGAAGTCTTTCTCGTTGGAATGACCAGAGGAAGATGCTAGTGGCAAAGCCACTGGGATGACGATGTTGGTGGTTGTGGCTTTTGTAGTCACCACTTCCACCCCCGTCCTACTGGTCGGAACGACCAATGTCTTCTCTATCGCAACAAGGATATCTTTAGTCTCCATGACCGTGGAGACCTCTTTAGTAGTGGTGGTCATCCCGACCACCCCTATTGTCATTGTAGGAGGTGCGACCTCCTCCACTGTTGTTATAGCCTCCTTCACCAAATAATCTTCAATAGTGGCTATAGGGTTTTCACCCATTGCACTATTTTGGCCTTCTTGCCCATTGGTCAGATTTCCTTGGCTAGCCATTTCAGTTGATGCTATGGCCTACTCCAAACTAATCGTTGCAATTGTAACCAGTGGATTGGCTTTGGCACCTACTTGAGCACTTACGCCCTAATCCACAGAAGAATTAGGGGCGATTGCCTGAGGATTGAGATAAAAAATATGCTCAAATTTTGAAGAGATATACTAAAAATAAAGGATAGTAGAGGATAAATACCTGCAACATAGTCCTGATTCTAGAACCTAGGATACCACAAGATTTGAAGATGCCCCTATATCCAGGTTGAGAGTCTTACTCTTCCTTGATATAATAAGAGAGGCATCATCCTATTCCTCTTCACTTTCACCTTGAACAAAGGGGAATTTAGAAAGATATCTATGTAGTAGGTCTCAATTGTGGTGAAATCTTTTCTTATTGCGCACCTGGGATGAGGTCTTTGTCTATGTCCCATAGCAAATGTCACCTTGTTCCCTTGTGCCTAAGGCTAATCATGTACACGCTTAAAGCGTATGGCATAGATTGACATTAAAGCTTGACTAATGTTGGTTAGATCAACACTAGTCTGAGTGGTGGTTGGCTCCATCATCTTCAAGGAACTCCTAGTAGAAGTCTTTGTTTTCTTAGTCTGTGGGGTCGTATCACCAACCTTAGGTTGCTCGGCAACCCGTTTTCGACCATGCATTTGAAATTAATCCTAATTGTTATCGTAAAATATTTAGTGAGAATAAATCACCAAAGGAATTATTTGGTGTCGACGATCGGGATCGCCTGACCGCAAGTATGAAAACAGGGTTAGTGTAAACGGGGGACCCAAAAGCGCTGCGCTCAACGATGGATCGGACGTAGATCGGGGCAAGGCGCCAACGAGCAGGGGACAGTGAGTTATACTGGTTCGAGCCCCCGTGAGGGTAATAGCCCTACTCCAGTCTTCTCCTCGAGGCGGAGGAATTCACTAGTTGTGAGTACCAAGAGCGGGTTATAGCTCGAAATGGCGCTTTTGTTCGTGGTTCATCGGTCTATTGCTAGCGTGCTGATGTCCCCTCTGCCATTCTGCTTCAGGAGACTTTATACCCCTCCTAGCCATTGCCAGAAACGGCCAGGAGAGATTCCCGGGAACGTGCATGGCTTGCATTGAAGACATGCTGCAACCGTCGCGGATCTAGCGCCCACGTCCGCCTTGACTCCGAGAACTTCGGTCTTGGTAACCGCTGAGTAAATGCCCGCCCCCGAGCCAAGGTCGAGGTCGTGCGGGAACGGGACCCCCACCGCCCAAGCTCGAGGTCGTGTGGGAATCAACGTCGCTTAGGTCGTGGTCGTGGGCCCTCGCTGCATTGTACCGAGCTAGGGACCCTTTTGATTGTGCATTGACTTGTCAAAGATTTCCCAGTCCTCGTCAGCTAGCCCCCGAGGCTCAAGGTCGAGGAAGACACCTGGATCGACCTCGAGCCTACAGTCGCTGGGAACGGACTTCCGGACTCTTTAATCCTTTGGTCGAGGTCGAGCGGAGATCACCAGGAAAGACTTCGACTCCAAGACACCTGGCGCCCCTTGGGCTTCACGATGCTGGTACAAATCCGTTCGGTTAGAGGGAGTGCCTGCAACACCTTGAAACCGCTGCCCGATCCTTAATTACGCCACAAATCGCCACCTTTTACCTTTTGAGGCGCCTTAGCCTAAACCGATTATGACCCGTGCCTATAAACTCAAGCCTTCGCGACCTTCAAGAACTAATTTCACGCCCTTGGCTCCTAGCCTCTTGCCCGAACGACCCTTCACTCTCGACTGCTTGAAAGCGGCCATGGCGAAACTTAGAAGAAGCACCATGTCGTTGGCGAGGATGAAGGAGCTCGAAAGTCTGGGTCGCCGACCCAAATGATGGGCGGTTGCCGACGGCGAGACCGAACCACATCCAGAACGATGAGCTCGTCTCGCACTGAACACTACGCGCTTTCTCTTGACATGCGGACCGGAGAGCGACTTCATGGCGGCATCCTTGCTTTCGTGAGATAGAGCTCATCAACCCGGTGCCTAATTCCATCCTCCTCCTCTCTATCTTCTCAGCATTTGTGCGGGGTTCCTTGGAATCCTTCCCACCCCTCGCTCTTTTTCGCTTTCTTCATCTATTCCGTTCCGGAAGGACCCCGTGGTCGGATGTCTTTACTTTTCTTGCGGACGGGATCCCATGGTCCTTCCCAAAATCTAGTCCGGACTCCCTCGGTCCATGGACCGAGCGGTGGTTCTATT